>OU975442.1:8144182-8360140 GCA_918857605.2 Philereme vetulata
ATTCTAATATTATAAAGAGGAAAGATTTGTATTTTTGTGTGTATGTTTGTAATGAATAAACTCAAAAACTACTGTGCCGATTTCAATAATTCTTTCACCATTGGAAAGCTACATTCACCCTGAGTGACATATGTTATATTTATTGCTAGAAAAGATTAGGGATCCTTACTAAAACTTAAGTAACGTAAACCAAGGTGTAAAAAAGTGCCCTAAAACGTCTTTCATCGCATGCGCTGCGGAAACTATTGATGATAGAACAATTATGTTCTACAATAATAAATAACAATACCTATATCAGTATCTACAAAAAACTTCGTAATATTATAAAGAGGAAAGATTTGTTTATTTTATTGAATAGGCTCTGAAACTACTGGACCGATTTAAAAAATTCTTTCAGTGTTGGGAAGCTACACTATCTCCGGGTGATACAGGCTACTTTTTACCCAACTGCGAAGAAAGAGGGTAATGTTTTTATTAAAAAACTACGCGTGCGAAGCTGCGGTTTGGTCAGCTAGTTGCTAATAAAGACATTATAGATGCATTTATTTACTAGATTTCTCTTCGCACACTACAACATACATAAAGAATGTAGAGAACTTAGATTGATTTTTGTTTATGTAAGTTTATAATTTTCCCTTATATTGTTATCCTATTGCTAATTGTCCCACTCTTCTCACTGGAGCCAGCCGGCTTTGCGTGCCCGAACAACGTGCCAGGTTTCGATCAGGCCGAGTGCGCTTGTTGGAACCACTGCGAGCACGTACATACGTTGCACTGCCAACAGTCACCCATCTCCCGTGCGTAGCGCAACCTACAGGTTGTGCTACGTCAAAATGAGGATGGATTGTAATCCATCCTCATTTTGAGGTGTTTGCGGAAGACTGGAAGACAATCGAGCGAGTGTGTCTCAGTTATTGTGAGAGTACTTAATTTTTTTTTAATTAGTTATGTATGTATACCCATGTTAAGTTAGTTATGTTAAATCCCTATTGTATTTGTATATCTGTTGTGTTTTTTATGTACCTTTATAACCTAAAATATGTGAGTTTGAAAATGAATGTATATGATAATTTGTATTTTTTCTTGTAGTAGTTTTAGATATAGGGTATTAGATTCATTCTGTAAAGTTATATTTAATTATAATAAACGAATTTGAATATAGCCTTGTAGCACGCCAACCATCATGTCTCTCTGCCATCTGGGTCTGGTAGAAAATGTGGAAACATTAGGCCCACCTATTGTTACATTAATTTAATGAACAAGCAATAGTTAAATAATCTACATATAAATACGTGAAGAGAAAACTTTGTATACCTTTTTAGGGTTCCGTGCCTCAAAAGGTATAAAAAGAACCCTTATAAGATCACTCTCTTGTCCGTCTGTCCGTGTGTCTCCGATTTTCTCAGGAACGGGTGGACCTAGCAAGTTGAAAATTATACCAGATACTGAGGTCTATAGTTGCTATTAGATGTATGAAAATCAAGATCCTGAGTCAACACGATAAAGTGATATGGGCAAATTTTGATTTTCCCGAAAACTGGTAAGTACCAAAATTTACCTTAATTTTTAACTTTTTTATTTTTCGGAATTTTCCTTTTATTTGTGCTGTAAGACCTTGCTTTTAACCAAAATTGACAATTCTAGGTCAACCGGAAGTACCCTATAGGTTTTGGGTCGAAAACTGATATGGTAGTTCCCGTTGACCTAGAATCACGAAATTTGGCAAAAAGCAAGGTAAAAAAGCAGCACAAATAAAGGAAAAATTCCAAAAAATAAAAAAGTTTAAAATAGCTGGGTGTTCCCATACATACATAGTGTCCTCTGAGTTGTATGGGCGCTCATACAATTTAGAGGACTAGCTTAATCGGCACCAACCTCAAATAAGGTAAATGAATAAAATTGTACTATTGCATAAAATAAATATTTTAGTGGGGCTCCCATACAACTGACATTATTTTTAGCCGTTTTTATAGATTATGGTACGGAACCCTACGTGCGCGAGTCCGACTCGCACTTGGCTGGGTTTTTTTAAGCTTATTGCGCGTACGGAGGACTATGAGTGAGAATAATCAAACCTAAGCTTACTAAATACGAATACTGTCATAGTCAATATTAGTTAATACTGCTCTGTTATATTCCTACCTACATTAATTGGCTAATTGGTAACCTGGCTATTTAAAAGTTAAATGATTCTTAATAAGACATTTTTTGTTGAATTCTTTATAGAAAACTTTGTAGATATGATCATTCATGATATTTTATTACAATCTTCAAACATACCTACAATACACATACACCTTGCCTTGCGGCTTGTGGTCACTGACATAGCCTACCCTTAAGTGTAGGCAGTTCAATCATGATTTAAAATGAACAATGCTCATAGTCCTCGATGCTTGCGGGTTATAAACTCACTTATCTGATGAATACGAATGCTAAAAGAGCTTTTGCGTCTTCGTTTATTAAACTGCGTTTGTTTTAAAATATGTACGAACTGGAATATTTAATGTTTGACCGAAGCACATCATGCGTCCAATTTATTAGAAGCGGATTTCTTGATCGATTCAAGGGTCCCTAGAATATTTTAACACAATTTAGTATTCAATCGATAGAGCTGCAAATTACCACGTGTAGTCCTTTGTACATTGTATTACATACTATAAATAATTCTTAGAACTTATATTGCATGTGTCTTTTATAAAGTTTTCCTAAATACCTAATTGGATGTAGAGACTTGTCTCTAGAAGAATGCAGTTATAGTACTACAGAATTTTATTACGATTTCTATGACAACACGTGTTAGATACAATGCGTGGCTGTTCTGACTAAGTGACGTAACTGACATTTTGGAAAATATTACTAAAAGTCGTACCTATGTGTACTTAAGACACTTCGAATGATTTATAATTTTAAGATATGTAGATACGTCAAACATACATCTAGACATAGGTAGAAGATACAGATACGCCGATTAGACAGATCGGTTTTTCTGCAAAAGTAGATAAAAGTAACATCTCAAATGTCAGTTACGCCAAAATTTCGGTTACGTCACTTAGTCAGAATAGCGACGTATTTTACAATCGCCTGTCTGAAAGGTACCTATAGTTTTAAAATAGGTATTTATCTATTCTCTATCCGCGTATTGATAATTTACAAATATTACAACACAAGTGGCTAAACCTTGTTTACTACCCTACCCCATGTTTTTTGGGTTTAACTTCTATAATCAAATGTTTTTGGCAAGTTTTGCTAAAAGATGTTAGCTCGAAACTTTAGATAAAACAAATATCATTGACCTTACATGCCCACACCAATTAAAAAGCAGTATTAACGAATACCAGCCTTAAACCCTAATAAAATGAATTGTTTCCACAAAGATAGAAGACGTTGGGTATTTAGGTTATTGCATCTCAGATGGTATCTAGAGTTAGCGCATATATTTCATCGCAGTGAGCCGTGAACCAAATTGTCCGCAAACATAAAATAACCATCTCGTAAATTGTCCTTAATTTAGCCCAGAAATTAACCTACAGTTTAGGTTACATGCTATGGCACAACGACAGGAGTTTTACAATGACTATTGAGAGCTTTTTCTATCTACACTAGAGGCGTAACGCGGCTCGGCACCTAGCATAGCATAGACTAGACAAAACTATATTGTACAAAACTGGATTTTCCTCATATTTCATTTCACGATGTACTTACAACAGCCGTTAACTGTACAGTATTCTGTCTAGACTAAACTATAGTCTACTTGTTAACGTCGGTTCAGTTTAAATATTTTAACTGAGTAGTTGTATTTAGATTAATGCTGCGTTTAAAATATTATGTCGAAAGAGAACTCTGTGTAAAAGCTTTAATATTTTTGAAAGCGCAATTCAATTGAAAGCAGCAGAACATGATTGCAATTTTATTTAGGAACTAGCTGACCAATCCGCAGCTTCGCACGCGTAGTATTTCAATACAAATATTACCCTCCTTCTGCGCAGTTGGGTAAAAAGTAGCCTATGTCACCCGGAGATAGTGTAGCTTCCCAACGGTGAAAGAATTTTTTAAATCGGTCCCGTAGCTTCGGAGCCCATTCAATGCAAACAAACAAACAAACAAATCTTTCCTGTTTATAATATTATTTTTGTAGATATTGATATGTTGTTTAATATTGTAGAACATACTTTTGTTCTATCATCAATAGTTTCCGCAGCGCATGCTACGAAAGACGTTTTAGGGCACTTTTTTACACCTTGGGTTACGATACTTAAGTTTTAGTAAGCATCCCTAATCTTTTCTAGCAATAAATATATCCTATGTCACTCAAGGTGAATGTAGCTTTCCAATGGTGAAATAATTTTTTGAAATCGGCACAGTATTTTTTGAGTTTATTCATTACAAACATACACACAAAAATACAAATCTTTCCTCTTTATAATATTAGTATAGAAGTATAGATAAGATGACCTACAAAGAGTACACTTCATTTAGAATACTAAAAATAAGTACATTATGTTCCTCGTATACTCGTAGGTACAGAAAATTTACCTAATTTAAATAACTCTACTTTTTATTCAAACGAAACATATTTATCTGACACCGGTACCTACTCGATATACCTACTTTATTAACTTTGATATGGATCTTGTGACATCTGAAATCAATAACTAGGTACCTAAATAACTAAGTCATAATATTATTATTTAGTCCAGAACTTCTCAAACTTGAAAATGAGAATGTCTGATGAGAATATTTCTTTGATTTTTGACAATTAACTCGAGGGCCAAGGCCGAGTCATCAAAGTGATTTTACCATTGATAAGATGGTGAATCTGGGCCAAACCACTGGATAGAACTTCACGACCCCAAAATTCTCTCCACCGAACGCCAATATTACCCAAGAATCGTTCGAGAAGCCATCGAGATAAAGAATTGACGCAATTTAATAGTGAGGACGGCTTTAGATTATCTGCATCGTGGAATCCAGTTATAGTTAGGTGTTTACGTCGCGATTTAGATCCACGCGTAACTTCAGATACTGTTAGTATTGTGTGTCGAAACAGTGATACGTGCGATTCAGAAAACCAAGTGCGGGTAGTTGGTGACAACGTTCGCGCTGCCCGACAATGACACCCGCCCGCTTTCAGTCTCTCGTGACCACGGCCGATGTAACTTGGCTGAAACGTCGAGGTTAGTCAAAATAATGATATTGATATAAATCTGTGCGCGAAAAGACCCGTTTTGTCTTAAAAATATGGATAAGATTGTTATTTTAACGTTATTAATCGACTTCAAGTCCTATCCATCCAAAGATTGTCTGGAAGAAATCGTTTCTAAGCGATAAGACCGCCCATTGTACTTGTTGCTTTGTGTTTTTTTTTTATTTTTAAGTCTGTTTCTTTTGTAGTGTACAATAAAGTATTTTCATTCATTCAAAAAAGGAGGAGGTTCTCAATTCGGAATCTTTTTTTTATGGACCTGGACCGATTTGAGAAGTTAAAAACTTGTTAGGGGGCTGATTGAGTGTTGGCTTGATACCTTCTCTACCTACATAGAAATTGATGAGAGGAAACGATGATGGCAGATGGCACAATTAAAGGGCACCCACGTATTGATGAAACCTTCGGTCTATTGATAATACAGTCACCAGGCGATGCCATGAATCCAGATGACTGTCGGCGCCTGAGTACCTACCTATGCAAGTACTTATGTACTATTTACATAAAACGCGCATAAATAATTATTCAAAACGTGCCGTGTAGTTTTGTCTCGTAGAACAGCACTTACATACAATACCTACGCTATTTGAGATAATCGTCAGACACATAAATTGATAGGCACTAATACCTATTTATTTACGGATGATAACCAGTACAATCTTAGGATACGCCCGCGCCGTACATTTCACACCTAATAGGGCTATGTCTAGGACATTGCAAACCAGATTGCATGAAAAACCTGGGTGCGATTTGCTCAGATTAGATAAAATTTGCAACAGTGGATACAGGCTGAATATAGGGTTCCCAGATAAAAAAATCCAAATTCCGGAGTAAATTCCTAAAATTTGGTGAAAATGCCGGACTTTCTTGTAAATACATATAACATTAATGTCGTTAGCACCGTGCATGTGAATGAACGAAACAAATTCTCGAATTTTGGGAGCAATAAATGTCAGTAATGATCAAAATGACAAATAACATAAGTACTGTTGATTGTTAATTTATTTGTAATAAAAGTATTTGGTTTATTTTATGTTTTACTAGTTGGCCCGGCGAACTTCGTACCATCTTGACATGCATAATGACGCGGGATGTCAATATAACGTCGACCATCATTACCTGCATCAATGTATGACAAAATTATTATTCTTCATAATATCTCTTTGCGTGATTTTTGTCGATATTGTAATAGTTATTCTGTTATTCGAGACGTAGACAAATACCTACAACAAATCAAAAATTATTTATTTTATTTTATTTATTTGGGAAGATAAACAGTCATACATTAAGAAGTAGAACATAGTGCTAATAGTAACGTAAATAAATGCATGACCCACGACATCATCCACAGATTAATTAAAGAAGTGAACAATATAAATAATTTTACAAACAGTAGTATATGATTAAATAGTGAAAAAACATTAACAAAAATTATTAAAACCGTTTCAGCCGTTCTCGAGTTATAAGTATTCGAAAAAACCCGACTTTATTTTTTAAATTAAGATTTTACTCGTTACCTACTTAGATTGTAGAAATTCCGGACAGACCTATATTACGGGACATGTCCGGAAAATTTCGGACGTATGGCAACCCTAGCTGAATATGGCGATGTTAATAATGTACACACGGCTACACATCAAGCTATACAATTCCAGTATAAGCTGACCTCGCATTGTGTAGGCTTTTCGTAGAATGAGAGGTCAGCTAATACTGGAAATTTATAGCTTGATGTGTAGCCGTTTGTACCTAACTTTTACATTGTTATCCAATAATAAGTAAATGTTGTGGCAGTCAAAGTCGCGTGTGTACCTAAATAACCTTTATTCATATAATTGTATTGTTGAAAACAAAATTAAGAAGGATCTCACATCTTCGAGTACAGAAGCAAACTTAAACGTATGCTAAAATGGGTCGCATGTCGTCATGATGTCATTACACGCTCAAACTGTCATAGAGAATCTATTGGAGCAGCTATAACTTATATTTGCATACGAATGCACTCAGACGCAGGAAGTCAATGCATTGTCATATAGGGTTCAATGAATAGGAACGTATTACCCGTGCGCGATAAGTTGGGACCTGAGCGCGGTGACGTCATATTGGCGTGTTTGTACCGCCCGCAAAAAAGCGAACATAACAAGCAGCCGCCCGCGGCTTCGTCTTTGTTTTTTTAACCTAATTTATTATGTTACTCAGGGAGGACGCTGCTTTTTATCTAATCTTTTTTACACTATTTGAATAAAATAAAAATACAATGTTTAAGTTTATACATTTATTTTATCTATTATTTACATTATCTCATCTTCGTCACTACTTAGTGGATTTATGCCTTCTAGAGGTTGTTCTTCGTGCTCATAGTCCTCGATGCTTGCGGGTTATAAACTCACTTATCTGATGAATACGAATGCTAAAAGAGCTTTTGCGTCTTCGTTTATTAAACTGCGTTTGTTTTAAAATATGTACGAACTGGAATATTTAATGTTTGACCGAAGCACATCATGCGTCCAATTTATTAGAAGCGGATTTCTTGATCGATTCAAGGGTCCCTAGAATATTTTAACACAATTTAGTATTCAATCGATAGAGCTGCAAATTACCACGTGTAGTCCTTTGTACATTGTATTACATACTATAAATAATTCTTAGAACTTATATTGCATGTGTCTTTTATAAAGTTTTCCTAAATACCTAATTGGATGTAGAGACTTGTCTCTAGAAGAATGCAGTTATAGTACTACAGAATTTTATTACGATTTCTATGACAACACGTGTTAGATACAATGCGTGGCTGTTCTGACTAAGTGACGTAACTGACATTTTGGAAAATATTACTAAAAGTCGTACCTATGTGTACTTAAGACACTTCGAATGATTTATAATTTTAAGATATGTAGATACGTCAAACATACATCTAGACATAGGTAGAAGATACAGATACGCCGATTAGACAGATCGGTTTTTCTGCAAAAGTAGATAAAAGTAACATCTCAAATGTCAGTTACGCCAAAATTTCGGTTACGTCACTTAGTCAGAATAGCGACGTATTTTACAATCGCCTGTCTGAAAGGTACCTATAGTTTTAAAATAGGTATTTATCTATTCTCTATCCGCGTATTGATAATTTACAAATATTACAACACAAGTGGCTAAACCTTGTTTACTACCCTACCCCATGTTTTTTGGGTTTAACTTCTATAATCAAATGTTTTTGGCAAGTTTTGCTAAAAGATGTTAGCTCGAAACTTTAGATAAAACAAATATCATTGACCTTACATGCCCACACCAATTAAAAAGCAGTATTAACGAATACCAGCCTTAAACCCTAATAAAATGAATTGTTTCCACAAAGATAGAAGACGTTGGGTATTTAGGTTATTGCATCTCAGATGGTATCTAGAGTTAGCGCATATATTTCATCGCAGTGAGCCGTGAACCAAATTGTCCGCAAACATAAAATAACCATCTCGTAAATTGTCCTTAATTTAGCCCAGAAATTAACCTACAGTTTAGGTTACATGCTATGGCACAACGACAGGAGTTTTACAATGACTATTGAGAGCTTTTTCTATCTACACTAGAGGCGTAACGCGGCTCGGCACCTAGCATAGCATAGACTAGACAAAACTATATTGTACAAAACTGGATTTTCCTCATATTTCATTTCACGATGTACTTACAACAGCCGTTAACTGTACAGTATTCTGTCTAGACTAAACTATAGTCTACTTGTTAACGTCGGTTCAGTTTAAATATTTTAACTGAGTAGTTGTATTTAGATTAATGCTGCGTTTAAAATATTATGTCGAAAGAGAACTCTGTGTAAAAGCTTTAATATTTTTGAAAGCGCAATTCAATTGAAAGCAGCAGAACATGATTGCAATTTTATTTAGGAACTAGCTGACCAATCCGCAGCTTCGCACGCGTAGTATTTCAATACAAATATTACCCTCCTTCTGCGCAGTTGGGTAAAAAGTAGCCTATGTCACCCGGAGATAGTGTAGCTTCCCAACGGTGAAAGAATTTTTTAAATCGGTCCCGTAGCTTCGGAGCCCATTCAATGCAAACAAACAAACAAACAAATCTTTCCTGTTTATAATATTATTTTTGTAGATATTGATATGTTGTTTAATATTGTAGAACATACTTTTGTTCTATCATCAATAGTTTCCGCAGCGCATGCTACGAAAGACGTTTTAGGGCACTTTTTTACACCTTGGGTTACGATACTTAAGTTTTAGTAAGCATCCCTAATCTTTTCTAGCAATAAATATATCCTATGTCACTCAAGGTGAATGTAGCTTTCCAATGGTGAAATAATTTTTTGAAATCGGCACAGTATTTTTTGAGTTTATTCATTACAAACATACACACAAAAATACAAATCTTTCCTCTTTATAATATTAGTATAGAAGTATAGATAAGATGACCTACAAAGAGTACACTTCATTTAGAATACTAAAAATAAGTACATTATGTTCCTCGTATACTCGTAGGTACAGAAAATTTACCTAATTTAAATAACTCTACTTTTTATTCAAACGAAACATATTTATCTGACACCGGTACCTACTCGATATACCTACTTTATTAACTTTGATATGGATCTTGTGACATCTGAAATCAATAACTAGGTACCTAAATAACTAAGTCATAATATTATTATTTAGTCCAGAACTTCTCAAACTTGAAAATGAGAATGTCTGATGAGAATATTTCTTTGATTTTTGACAATTAACTCGAGGGCCAAGGCCGAGTCATCAAAGTGATTTTACCATTGATAAGATGGTGAATCTGGGCCAAACCACTGGATAGAACTTCACGACCCCAAAATTCTCTCCACCGAACGCCAATATTACCCAAGAATCGTTCGAGAAGCCATCGAGATAAAGAATTGACGCAATTTAATAGTGAGGACGGCTTTAGATTATCTGCATCGTGGAATCCAGTTATAGTTAGGTGTTTACGTCGCGATTTAGATCCACGCGTAACTTCAGATACTGTTAGTATTGTGTGTCGAAACAGTGATACGTGCGATTCAGAAAACCAAGTGCGGGTAGTTGGTGACAACGTTCGCGCTGCCCGACAATGACACCCGCCCGCTTTCAGTCTCTCGTGACCACGGCCGATGTAACTTGGCTGAAACGTCGAGGTTAGTCAAAATAATGATATTGATATAAATCTGTGCGCGAAAAGACCCGTTTTGTCTTAAAAATATGGATAAGATTGTTATTTTAACGTTATTAATCGACTTCAAGTCCTATCCATCCAAAGATTGTCTGGAAGAAATCGTTTCTAAGCGATAAGACCGCCCATTGTACTTGTTGCTTTGTGTTTTTTTTTTATTTTTAAGTCTGTTTCTTTTGTAGTGTACAATAAAGTATTTTCATTCATTCAAAAAAGGAGGAGGTTCTCAATTCGGAATCTTTTTTTTATGGACCTGGACCGATTTGAGAAGTTAAAAACTTGTTAGGGGGCTGATTGAGTGTTGGCTTGATACCTTCTCTACCTACATAGAAATTGATGAGAGGAAACGATGATGGCAGATGGCACAATTAAAGGGCACCCACGTATTGATGAAACCTTCGGTCTATTGATAATACAGTCACCAGGCGATGCCATGAATCCAGATGACTGTCGGCGCCTGAGTACCTACCTATGCAAGTACTTATGTACTATTTACATAAAACGCGCATAAATAATTATTCAAAACGTGCCGTGTAGTTTTGTCTCGTAGAACAGCACTTACATACAATACCTACGCTATTTGAGATAATCGTCAGACACATAAATTGATAGGCACTAATACCTATTTATTTACGGATGATAACCAGTACAATCTTAGGATACGCCCGCGCCGTACATTTCACACCTAATAGGGCTATGTCTAGGACATTGCAAACCAGATTGCATGAAAAACCTGGGTGCGATTTGCTCAGATTAGATAAAATTTGCAACAGTGGATACAGGCTGAATATAGGGTTCCCAGATAAAAAAATCCAAATTCCGGAGTAAATTCCTAAAATTTGGTGAAAATGCCGGACTTTCTTGTAAATACATATAACATTAATGTCGTTAGCACCGTGCATGTGAATGAACGAAACAAATTCTCGAATTTTGGGAGCAATAAATGTCAGTAATGATCAAAATGACAAATAACATAAGTACTGTTGATTGTTAATTTATTTGTAATAAAAGTATTTGGTTTATTTTATGTTTTACTAGTTGGCCCGGCGAACTTCGTACCATCTTGACATGCATAATGACGCGGGATGTCAATATAACGTCGACCATCATTACCTGCATCAATGTATGACAAAATTATTATTCTTCATAATATCTCTTTGCGTGATTTTTGTCGATATTGTAATAGTTATTCTGTTATTCGAGACGTAGACAAATACCTACAACAAATCAAAAATTATTTATTTTATTTTATTTATTTGGGAAGATAAACAGTCATACATTAAGAAGTAGAACATAGTGCTAATAGTAACGTAAATAAATGCATGACCCACGACATCATCCACAGATTAATTAAAGAAGTGAACAATATAAATAATTTTACAAACAGTAGTATATGATTAAATAGTGAAAAAACATTAACAAAAATTATTAAAACCGTTTCAGCCGTTCTCGAGTTATAAGTATTCGAAAAAACCCGACTTTATTTTTTAAATTAAGATTTTACTCGTTACCTACTTAGATTGTAGAAATTCCGGACAGACCTATATTACGGGACATGTCCGGAAAATTTCGGACGTATGGCAACCCTAGCTGAATATGGCGATGTTAATAATGTACACACGGCTACACATCAAGCTATACAATTCCAGTATAAGCTGACCTCGCATTGTGTAGGCTTTTCGTAGAATGAGAGGTCAGCTAATACTGGAAATTTATAGCTTGATGTGTAGCCGTTTGTACCTAACTTTTACATTGTTATCCAATAATAAGTAAATGTTGTGGCAGTCAAAGTCGCGTGTGTACCTAAATAACCTTTATTCATATAATTGTATTGTTGAAAACAAAATTAAGAAGGATCTCACATCTTCGAGTACAGAAGCAAACTTAAACGTATGCTAAAATGGGTCGCATGTCGTCATGATGTCATTACACGCTCAAACTGTCATAGAGAATCTATTGGAGCAGCTATAACTTATATTTGCATACGAATGCACTCAGACGCAGGAAGTCAATGCATTGTCATATAGGGTTCAATGAATAGGAACGTATTACCCGTGCGCGATAAGTTGGGACCTGAGCGCGGTGACGTCATATTGGCGTGTTTGTACCGCCCGCAAAAAAGCGAACATAACAAGCAGCCGCCCGCGGCTTCGTCTTTGTTTTTTTAACCTAATTTATTATGTTACTCAGGGAGGACGCTGCTTTTTATCTAATCTTTTTTACACTATTTGAATAAAATAAAAATACAATGTTTAAGTTTATACATTTATTTTATCTATTATTTACATTATCTCATCTTCGTCACTACTTAGTGGATTTATGCCTTCTAGAGGTTGTTCTTCGTCCTCAGTCTCACTATAATCACTTGACGAAGAGGTATCCGATAAATTTACAATTAATTGCGATTCATTCGTCTCTTGTAAGAGGTCATCGTCCCAATACTTTTGTCGACAAACTTTTTACAAACTATAACAACAAAAACTACAACAACAAAACAATAACACAAACGAAAACTAAAAGAATTCCAGAGCGCGTCGTTACGTGACGTAGGCCAGTACGAGACTAACAACCCTAGTAAAAAATAGTGATGCGAACGGTACAATACGGGCGCCATCGGGGAAGTGCAGGGGAAGCGGTCGGGTAGTCGCATTCCTAGCAGGTCCCAAGTTATCGCGCACGAGTAATATGTATATCAGTTCAGTTACATTAACCAACGTTACATAATTTGGTGAATGGGTACCTACTCCAGTCTGTCTTCTAGAATTTGTGCAATAAAGCAGCAAAGTTCGCGGAGGACTAGGTTATTTCACTTTCGACACAACACAGCTTTCGACAAAGCCAACAGCGAGTTAGTCAGTCGGAAGTATAACACAGCTATTCCAAAATACCAACTATATTACGTTCTTTCCTCTAAAGTTGACGTAAATTGGACCCTGAGGCATGCCGATGGAACTAGTACGGCGTGGTAAAAAAACTATGACAACTTTAGGTATCTACTACTACAGCTACAATAAACCTTCGGCCATCACTGCTATACACTCTAGGAGTGTCAGGCACAAGACCACGTGGGGTCGGGGTGCTCCGTCTCGATTCTGTCACTCCTTTTAAACCTAACTTACTTAAGTTGGGGTGCCCCGTCTCGATTCAGTCTACTACTAGGGTTGTTTTAACAGCTTTAGGGTTGATTATTATCCGAAAGAAATGAAACACAATCACTGGGAAGAGATCGCTTCTAAGCGATAAGACCGCCCATTGTACTATTTGCTTTATATTTTCTATGTTGTTTGTATTTTTTTTTGTTTATACTGTGTACAATAAAGTGTTTTCATTCAGTTTTTCATTCATTCACTGGGTTAATATGGTCGGATGTGAATTCTCTGATACTGAACAGGCAACGTATGAAGGAGACGAAAAAATAAAGCAGAAGAGAGTGACATCACTGGCGCCGCTACGCACCAATTGCTGGCAATTGTCTCGTGCTGGTACGACGCTCGCGCAATTTTACAGCCTAATGAAATCATTGTAACTAAATAATTCTATTGCTCAGTGGAATAAATTACTCTCGTTTTATTTTATGACTTGGCCAGTGACGCAAAGGGACAGCTTTCACATGTAGGTCAGGGTGATTGATTATGGAAAGATTTAGCCTAAATAGTTTACTGGAAGAACAGTTTAAAGGTACCTAAGCTCAAGCTAAGCTTCAAGGTACCTAAGAACATGTCCTATAATGCTGTCTTTTTCGAGATCTCCAAATCAACTTGGGCAAATCGGCGTTGTATGTATGTGTGTTTGTTTTTCCGAGGATAACTTTCGAAGCGTTGATCCGATCAAGTTGAAATTTGGTATATAGGTAGGCAGTGATGGCACAATTCTGGTGTGATTAAATGAGCTAAAAATGTGGGGGGTTGTTGAGATATTGGGGTCCAAGAGGGGTAAAAAAACAAAATGGGACTATCCGGTCAAGTGGCACGTCTAATGGAAGGTCTTTATGGTTACAATTGGACCCGTTTTTATTTTTAGTTTAAACCTTGTAGTTTTTAAGTTATTAGCCATAATAAAAACTGAACTTTGACGAAATTCACAGGGTACACCAGTGACCCCACAGTGCTGAAAATTGGTATGCGTGTAGTTTAAGTGAAACAAATATATGGAAAGGTCTGAAACCCAGAATAACTGCACTTTCTACCCCAAATCGACAAAACTGTAACCAATTAACATGAACTCCCGTTACCTACCTGTAATTTGAATGAAACTGTAGATCAAATTATTTGGTAATTACTTAAGAGAGATCAAGTTATTTAACTTATCAGTTGTTGGTAAATGTTCACTTCGCCTCCTGGGTTCACCAATTCAGGACGAGTCTTTTCCGGCTTTCATACCTTTCAAAACCTCAGAGAGATTGCTAAAAATTTACACCGTTAGAGTTTTTACAATTAATAAGTTCTGCCTTTTTGTGTCGATTTTTACATATAGGTAGTTTATGATGCTGTCAAATGTGGAAACACAGCGAGCTGGTGGAAGGCTTGGACAACATATTTAAGACTACCCTATAGTCGGTTTTGAATATCGACTTGGATGACAGGGCATGGTTGCAGGCCTCCCTGCCTGTCAGATTGGGAGGCTTAAATTTCAAGTATAGTTTCTCCCGGCGTTCTTGTCCTCCGTCTATAGCACAAGTGCTTTAGTAAAACAAATTCTAACTCCTGCTTCGGTTTTTTCTAGCAATACTTTCACAGTATCTTTTCTTGACGAGGCTAGAATGACTTAGCAAAGTGCTTGCCCAAATACTGATCCCTCCAATCGTCTTTCGTCTCAACGGCAATATGACTGGCCTCTGTGCGAGTTGAGGCGGAACTGCCTGTTACAAACGTGTTCAAGATCCAAAGATAATGGGCGTCTCCTTTCTGTTTCCAAATTTGAGTCAGGACTTTGGCTGCAAGCTCTCCCTTCTCACAATACTGGTACTTTAATGGATCCTATAACTTTCCAGATTGCAACTTGTTTACGGTTGGATGTGCGGTGCTGCGCCCTTTATCAGTGCCAGTTCGGTTCGGCAGTCGAACAGCTTGGTCACCATGGTTTATCGTGTTCCAGGGCCGCCGGTAGGATTTCCCGTTACGCTAGCCATAATGATATTATACGCCGGGCTTTTTGCAGCGTCAACGTTCCAGCCGCTCTCTCGAACCAAGCGGTCTGATACGTGTCGATGGTAAGCGGCCTGACGGTATGACTCTTGTACCTTGGGAGAAGGGTAGGCCTTTGGTGTGGAACGCCACGTACGTCGATACCCTTGCGCCATCTCATCTTTCTGGTGCAGCAGTTGGGGCTGATGCGGCGGCTAATTCAGCCGAAGATCTCAAGCGGCGCAAATATGGAAGTCTCGACAGAGCTTACGTATTTGAGCCATTTGGTGTTGAGACCCTGGGTCCATGGGGTGACGGGGTCTATCGCGCTTTCAAAATTATTTCTGGGCGAAGTGACGTGTGATCCGAGAGCTGGCGCTTATCTGACTCAACGCATAAGCATTGCAATTCAGCAGGGCAATGCAGCCAGTGTCTTGGGGACACTTCCGCCTGGTAGTGATCTGGAGCAGTTGAGCTATTTAGAGATCGTTTGCAACGGTTTTTAGATGATTCAACTGTTTCTTCTGTATTTTACTGTAAATAATTGTTTGTTCTTATTTGGTTATGCATTTCGTGGCCCTATTTTGATAGTCAAAGATTACAAAGAATGTATTTTTTTGGTTTTTATGGGACACTCGCGAGATCTTAGCTCGGGGATATCAGTCCACTAGTAGGTATACAATAAAAATGAAAGAAAGAGTAGGTATGAAGATGGTAGAATGAATATGTTTCACTTTACCTATAGTTAGGATCACCGATCAAGTCGTTACAATATTCAAAAGATTTATGTAAATAGAGTGTCAGCTTAGAATATCTATGTCTAGGTTGCTTAGCTAGACTTTATTTACATTAAGTTGTGTTTGTTCTATGAATCATCCTGTAGATAATATTGTAGTAATGATGTTTTGTCTGGAGGTCGTCGCACTCATCAATCAAAACGTTTGCATCAATTAGTTTTCAGAGTCAACTGCAGGGCACAAAGAAATCGGATATCTTACATTGAAACAGACGTTTTAATTAATCTGTCCCTTTATTGGATGCATGCACATGACTTGCTGTGGGTAAATTTGTGATACATTTTAACTGTAGACAAACTTTAACTCACTTTTCAACAACTAGATACCTCCCTACGTTGTTCTGAGCTGGGTTTTCTACTGCTCCTCCGGTAACTAGGTAGAAGTACATAATTGCACTCTCTCTCTCTCTCTCTCTCTCTGAATGATAAGGTAAATAGTCGCCAAATTTTAAGGAACGGCCCTGCCCCTAATCCAGAAGAACAATACGGTAATCTGTGTTCAATTCAATTCAACAATGAAGTTGAACCTGCCCATACTCATATCGGTAGGTTAGACAGTGTCGTATATGGAACTACACTGTGCAAAGAAGGATAAATATTTTTTTCTGCGTCCGACTATCTTAGACATTCCCCAATCTACTTTATCGAACGACGTTTACAAATTCACTATTCGGACAGTTAATGTCTTTAAAGTACAGGATACAGATAAAAACATGATGGTTTTCATAATAGGGTTTCATTTTCAAGAAGGGTTCCATAGTACATGAAAGAAGGTTCCTTCTTGCACCCTATTAGCTACGTAGAATTATATTGAGTAGGTACCTATCTAATCGATAGTGAAAACTCTTTCTAGCTGGCATCTTAGACTTACCCTGACGGACGCATTCGCTCCGAGAAGATGATAAAAGAATTAGTATTAGTCTCGCTAATTAGAGATGAAACCATTTTCGTCAATTGGACTTTCGGGCACGGCTCCTAGTAGACTTGGACTAATCTTCAAATGTAGGTAGGTAAGTACCTAACCACTTTAAAACAGATGTTCAAATTTTAGGCACCGAATCCAAGAATTACTTATCATAAAATATTATTTCGACATTTCCAGTGCAAATGTTCCATAAAAACATTAGTAGGTACTACCAAGTACAGTTCCCTTTAGGATGGTATTTCGTAACTTTAAAATGGGCTAGGTAGGTATATAGATAGATAGACAGGTCTATTCTCATTTACTTACTAGGAAACTAGTAGGTGAGTACTAGGCAACTACTTGTACCAGGCAACAGAGAAGGGCGTGGAAGTTGCTCTCAATTGGGCTAATAAAATTTAGAAGTCAAACAGTCATTGACACGAAAGAAGAAGTAGGTAGGTGAGTAGGCTACGTTTCCTCTGTGGCTTTGTTTTTACCACCACAATAAATATGTGGTGTTATTGATAGCTGCTTTTATGAGCCGATGCGAAGTCCGTCCTCAAAGATGTATTGCAGGTAGTCGTAAGTAGGTAGGTAAGTACTTATTCTTGTTTTATGCCCTATTTTCTCTCTAAAAACTGTTAACCTAGTTATTTTTTTTATTTGAACAATAATAAATCTAGAACGATGTCTATTATTTTACGGTATTAATGACTAGTGGCGGGTTCCTTTATCCGTCGGTAACCGACTATGACTCGTATCGTATCTCCTTGAAAAAATTTCAAACTAGTGTCAAACTTTTGACATGTTTTCAATGAGAAACGAGTCGTAGCTGGTTACCGACGGATATAGAAACCCGCTATAGAATTACTTTACCAACTAATATATCTGCCTGCCTACATAGATAAATATAAACAAGTAAAGGAGGTAGGTTTAAAATAATTCCGTAACGGCTGACTCGATTTGTATTGAATTTCGATTATACCTATTAAAGAAGTTCCTAACTACATTCTTTAGTGCTTGTTGTCACGTAGGTATGTACCAGTACCTACCTACATTATTTAGATAGAGCTAGCCTTGCGTGGAGATTAACTAGTTAGTAGCTCAGAGAATTAATAATTCTATTTAGCAAAGAGAATACAAACTACCTACTACGTAGCCAGTCACATAGTACATATGTGATTACTGGCTACTACTTAGTTTAAAAACATAATTATTTCCCTGTGCTGTCAGTTCTTCGAGATAGGTGCTCGCCCTGCCCACTTCCTGCTCCTGTCACTTCACCTTACTAATCATTTGTGCTATGTCAGACACTTTGATTCGTCTACGAATCTCCTCAGCCGTTGGGGCAGAAAGGTTCTAGACTTCTCGAGTGGAGACCACGCACTGGAAAACGCATCGTTTCAGTTTAGTTCACTAGAGTAAGACGGCCCCCTACTAGGTGGAAAGGCGATCTGATAAAGGTTCCGCCGTTGCGTGCAGGCCACCCGAGATCGGTCGCTCTGGAAATCTATGGGCCTAAGTTCAGGAGTAGACGTCCAGCTAAATGTCGATGATTATTTCTCTGTGACTATTAACTTTAAAAGTATACTACTAGCGCCATCTGTTGGCGTTTTCTAAAACATATTATCAAGCCACAGATCAAAAACTATGATTTCTCCTAATATAGACACTAACTACACGGTGCCAGTATAATACTTGATTGTCAAATATTTGAAAGGCAAAATGCTTTGTCTATTGCCAAAGCCATGTTCTCTTCTCCCCGTTTTATCCACACCATTTGTTTCCTTTGTGTCTATTGGTTACAAGTAAACTTGAGGGTAAAATAATATCGAAGCTTTGATTCAATTAGTCCTATAATTACGTCAAATAACCTGGACCAATAATTATTTATCAGCTTTGCCTTAATATTAATTCTACCAAAATAAGTATACGAAAACAAACCATGTGCTAACATGGCGATTTTTCATAATTCCTCGCATGTCTTGTAACAATTTTATTGCGTGGCTGTTGTTGGGAGAAGTGAATTTTATAGTGTGACCATTTCATTTTGACACATTTTCTTGGTATAACTCCTTGAAAATAACATTGCGAAAAAATGAGTGTCGACGCTTACGGTCCGAGCTCTCAAACGCTCACATTTTTGGACCCTGAAGAGTCTGATCTTATCGGTGCTGACACCCAAGGGTCGGAATTCGAGTTTACAGACTTTACCCTCCCGTCTCAGAGCCAAACACAGGCTTCTCAACACGACCATGGCCTTATATCCTCTAACCAGGTGAGAGGAGGTTGTGCATTTGTTGTTTGCTCCATAACCTATGAATATCTTTACATTGATGTACCTCTAGTATTTGTGTTCATAACAGATATTTTTTGTACAGGTGAATGGATTAGGACGGTTGGAATTGACATCTAAAGTTTCTAGTGTAACAAATGCTCTGACCGAGTTGCAATTTGAAGAGGAAGATGAAGCATTGTATAGCAGCAAGGAGCTGCCTGACCATGCATGCAAATACTGTGGAATACATGATCCGTCCACTGTTGTTATGTGCAACATTTGTAATAAATGGTAAGTCTATGTGGGGCACAAAATGATGTTTACAATTTTTTACGTTGACCTTGAATTGAAATACCTCAACTGAACAATGTTTATTTGATATTTTACATGTCATTATAATAATTTACGAAGACATTCAAGCAAGGTACAGTCTGTCCTCTTAAGTAATGATATTTTATGTACGAAAAGAGTATACAATAACTTTATTTCATTAACTGCTGTATAGTAATCTAATTCGAATTTTGAACACTTTCTTATACCTTCTTTTTTATAGGTTTTGTAATGGGCGTGGGAACACCTCTGGCTCTCACATCATCAACCACCTTGTGCGGGCCAAGCATAAGGAAGCAGCTTTGCATCGTGATGGCCCACTCGGAGAGACTTTACTGGAGTGTTATTCCTGTGGAGCCCGTAATGTCTTCGTTCTCGGTTTTATACCAGCCAAAGCTGATTCCGTGGTAGTGTTATTGTGCCGGTATGTAACTATTCTTGCTAATTTAGTCTAAATAGATGAAATATCCTAAGTTATACACTTTCTAATAATTAAAATAACATTTTTGGTTTACTTACACTGCCTAGTTAATTGTGATAAGGACAGCAAGTTATTTATCTGTCAAAGAGCATCTCCACTTATTTCTAAACCGAGTTCCTTTGTAGAAAACAATGAGTTGGATCTATCTTTTTTAGTTTCTTATACCTATCTACAACACAAGGAGTCATGGACTTAGCCTTAGCCAGAAGACTTAAAAACTTTATGTGAAATGCTCGGAAACAAACCACTCGAGCCTAATTGGAAATTCAATTGCTAAATGTGTATGTGTGTAGAATGATATCAATTTATTATGATAAAGTGATTACAAATTGACAACAAATCCAAAAACTGTCTAAAATTCTATTCCGAGCAACTGACTTTTAGGTTATGTATGAGTAATTTGTTTTTAAACATTTTACACAAATTTCATGGGTCTTCAGGTCGCGAGTGAAACGGTTTCTTCTAGGCAAGAGTGTTCTATCGTAGACTGCATCATCACTTACCATCAGGCGAGATCGAGGTCAACTGCTAGCCTATAATTTATAAACAATATATACCTTTTTATAGTAGGCCCAATGTCAGAACTAAACTCAAAACCGAATCAAATCTCAAGCACGGATTTTCGACAGTTTTTTTTTCATTGAAAGCTGTCTAAATATTTTTTTTATGTATCTATTTTTTAGGGAACTTGCGCCGTTCTTTATGATGATTTCAGTTCTATAATTGTCTACAGTAACAAATAACTACAAAGCATCCTCCTTCAGCAGGTCGTAATGACCATTACCATTAGACATTACATGACCATTAGAGCATGTTAGCTGAGTTGTCAGATGTTTGTTCAGCTAACACACTGAAACTGGCCCACATCAATCTGGTTCACTTTCTCCAGACTTTGACTCCGGACACCCTCTGTTACAGGTCTAAATAATCTTCACTAGTTTACCCTTGAGTACAATTTAAGAATACATCTCTAGGATCTCTTGTATGTACGTTGGGTGGTTGTAAATTAAAGTATATTTATTATTATTGCAGTCAACCTTGTGCTGCTCAGAGCTCATTGAAAGATATGAATTGGGACCAAGAACAGTGGAAACCATTGATTGGTATGTTGTATGAACTAAGATTTACCTGTGAATTAAAATCATTCAGTATCAAATGATAATTTATGATTACATCTGTTGGTTATTTAGTTATGTTACACTCATAATTCAAATGCACTAAATGGTGTGATTTAATTTCTGTAAAAAAAAGATACCTATCTAATTAAAAATATAATATTTATGTTTGTTTGTTACTCAATCACGCCGTAACGGCTGAGCCGATTTCGATGAAATTTGGTATATACGTAGATTATAACCTGGATCACCATATAGGCTAACATTTATCCCATAAATCAGTTCCCATGGGATAAAAATAAGGTGTCAAGTCAAGTTGCAACAGCGAGCTTAGCTTTATTTCTAGGTTACCTACATATTTAGTAGTGTAACGCGTACGAAGTCGTGGGCAACAGCTAGTGTATAACAAATTATAGTTCTCTGGCTTGATATGCACATAATTATGTTGTTAACATATTATAATTAACTTTTACAGCTGATCGCGCCTTCTTGTCTTGGCTGGTGAAGGTACCATCGGAGGCTGAGCAAATGCGAGCTCGCCAGGTATGTTGTTCAATTTCAAATTTGAAGTTAGATTAATCTCTTAATCACTTTGCATCGCTATAAAATAAATTTAAATATTGTATTATACCTAAATAAATGATATAACAAGCTAGACTCAACAACAGAAATTATAATCTACGATACAATTTTATACAGTACCATCCAAAATTCATTGCAAAACGGTTGTTTGTTGAAGTATCAGGAGTTAAAAATATGTAAAAGTTGCGGTAGCTGAAATTGAGTAGGAATGAATGAATGAATGAATGATTGAAAATACTTTATTGTACACACGGCTACACATAAAGCTATACATTTCCAGTATAAGCTGACCTCTTATTTTACGAAAAGCCTACACAATGCGTGGTCAGCTTATACTGGAAATTTATAGCTTGATGTGTAGCCGTGTGTGCACTTCAAAAGAAACAGACAAAAATAAAAATTCACAAAGCATCAAGTACAATGGGCGGTCTTATCGCTTTCTCCATCCAAAGGTTGTCTGGAAGAAGTCGCATTCTTCCAGCCAACCTTTGGATGGAGAGGACTTTTGTGACGTTACAATAATGGAGGGGGGTGTACCTACATTAACAAAACAAAAACAAAATTTTAGGAGAGCGCTGAACATTTACAATAAAATAAAACAATATACATAAATATACCTACAACAAATAAATTAAATTAAATATATATAATCATACATACCTATACTACGACTTTTCAGCGACTTCATCATTCCTTGCCAACATGTAAAAAATAGTATCATTTTGACTGACAATGTCTCTTGCGTTGTGTCTATCTCACAGTAGTTAGGCACAGGTCAGACAGAACAGACGCGAGGCGTATCTAGGCCGAAGGCACGGCGACTGTTAATTGTATGTAATACTAGCGACCCGCCCCGGCTTCGCACGGGTGCAATGCTGTTACTAAATATGCTACAGAATGTTTTTATATATTAATCGAATGTTTGTATATATATATATATTAAATGCACAATGTATTTAAGGTACTTATTTGGATAAGGATTCATGTTGTGTTGCTTAAAATCGCTTCGTAAATAAGTCACTATTTCTCGTAAAAAGTAAAGGATAAAAAATGGTTATTGTGGGTTATCCCTAAGAGATAGACATATACCATCGCGGACTTTTTTGTAGACCTTTTTAAGGTGTACAATACTGTAGTACATTTTATTCATTTTCGAATTTATAAAATTTTATGGATTTTCAGGTGACACCTCAACAAATTGGTCGTTTGGAAGAACTGTGGCGCGATAATGTGGATGCTACTTTCCAAGACCTTGAGAAGCCTGGTGTTGATGAAGAGCCCCATCAAGTTCTTTTGAGGTGAGTTACAAAGTATACTTATCAGTTTTCTGTGTGGAGAAAGGGGGTTGAAAATTTTTATATAGATGCTGGCATAGTCTGCTATCCGCCTTTTTATAAATTCAATATTGCGTCGCACAATTAAACTTATATATTTTAATTGGGTATGGGGACATTAAAGACGAACAAAAAATGTTAACTAACATAATATCCTTAAGGGTCACGTTACGGAGATAATTTGGCTTAAAGATAGCAATGGAATAATTAAAAAAACCCATTGTTTCTAAAGTGGCAAGGTATTATATATATATATATATATTCGTATATTAATTGTTGTGACATATATTCAAGATGGATGAAATTGGATATTTATCATTTTATATTAGATTACATAGATACATTTGAAGCATTCTGGAAACATTTATTGCTAAGACTTGTTGCATATGAAACACCCACCAGCCATTTCACAATATTGATACATTTATATGTGTATAGCAATCTTAAAGATATTAAAAATCCAACTGTATTTCAAATAGATAATGAAAAATAACAATGTCACGTTCTAAATAATTTCTTTATTAATCTTTGATTCAAACGAAGACACTAAAATAATATCCCACTAATATTACAAACGCGAAAGTTTGTATGGGTGTATGTGTCGATGTTTGTTACTCTTTCACCCAAAAACTACTGAATGGATTTTAATTAAATTTGGTATGTCGGTAGATTATGACCTGGATTGACACATACTACTTTTCATTGACAAACCACACGTACAAAGCTTCGGGCGGAAGCTAGTTAATAATAATTCAATAAACCTATTTGTATTTCAGATACGAGGATGGTTATCAGTACCAGAACATCTTCGGTCCACTCGTGAAGCTTGAAGCAGATTATGACAAGAGGTTGAAGGAGTCTCAGACGCAGGAAGGCATCGAGGTCCGCTGGGACGTGGGCCTTAACAAGAAGACGATCGCCTACTTCACGCTCGCTAAAACTGATAGCGATATGAAGCTGATGCATGGAGATGAGCTGAGATTGAGGTAAACACTAAATGGTCTAATAAGATTTAGCGCTTAGGACAAACCTACTAAGGTTTTTCAAGTGTATTATTTTTAGAAGTGTGTTTTTTAAAACAAAAAAAAGGTTAAAAGGGGGGTAGGTAATGCATAATGCACCCCAATCCGGGATGTCAGCGCAGATCCTATTCCACCCCCCTTGAATTACAATTAGCATTAATGATTTTTTTCAGCCGATACAATAAAATATCCTTACAAAGAACTGCATTGATCGACATCAAAAAAAAACTTACCAACTTGATTCATTTTAAGGTGCTACTCACGCTTGACCAACAAATTTTTAATGCCAGAATGTTTTTCTACGAAAAAGAGCTGATGTTTTAAAAGAAACTGCACCAGAAACCCAACCTCTGGTTATGAGTACTGCCGTACTATCCAGTTAAAAAAACACTGTACTTATACTTATTTTTATATATACTTATAATATAACATGTATATAAAAACACAACTAGACCCAGAACAAATATCTGCAGATCATGCAAACATTTGTTCCGCGCCGGGAATCGAACCCGCTACCTCCTGCGGCGCAGCCGGCTATTCGCGCACTGCGCCACGAAGGTTGTCAATGTACTGAACCTTTTAAAAGCTAAAGGTTGGTAACTAAAACCTCCAATTTTAAAACAATATCTTATTAAATCCTTTCAGATACGTAGGTGAACTACACAAGGCATGGTCAGGCGTCGGGCACGTGATCAAAGTGCCGGATAACTACGGCGATGACGTCGGACTCGAGCTGAAGAGCGGCGCCGGAGCCCCGCTCGACTGCACCTCCAACTTTGTGGTCGACTTTATCTGGAAGAGCACGTCTTTTGACAGGTAATGAAGAAAGAACAGACAGATGGACAACTAATTGATCCTTTAAGTCTTCTGTACCAAAGTTAAGTTTAAAGGTTGCTTTTGAGGTATGTAACCCTAAAAATAGTCTCACATAACATACGCAGGTCCATCCGCAAATCCATTTGGATGTCACTCTTATTAGCTGTAAATCGATAGCTGTGGTTGCTTCACAGAGTGAGCACAGGGGGCGCGTCTATTGTATCTTACAAGCTTTTTATTAACTTGCAATGTATGTATGTTTGGCCGGGTGGAATCTTGCAACTGAATTTTAAACCTGTACCCCGCAACCAGTTGAGCTGATGTTTGGAATACATTGTATATAACTTTGGAATACAACTTCGGTGATAATGCAATAATATGGTACCATGGAGGTGGTCTCATGATGGAGACGGATGCTAGACAACGGAACTTCTGAATGGATTATAGTAGGCTACTAGTGTTTGGGCTCATTTGAATCTGCATGTGGTGAATTTTATAAAAGCTTGTTTTGAATAAGTAATTTTTTAACAAAAAACTTAATAATTTAAGTCTGTGTATTGCTCATTGCAAAACCTTAATAAATAAATTAAATTCTGCCAGCTGTGGAGGGTAAGTTGCCAGTACCTATAAGACAAGATTTCACAGAATAAGATATACCAAAAATTACATTGATCTATGCCGGTAGACCATTATGTATGAACATGTACACAAGGCATCTGAAGTTTAAGTTCCAGGGCATTCTGGTTTTCTGCCTGGCGAGCATGACCGCCATAGAAACGTTTCTTTCTACGGAATAATAGTTTTTTTTTAATATGATAGAACTTCGTTTGACCACAATCTCACCTGATGGTAAGTGATGATGTGGTCTAAGATATAGCACGAAGATCCAGAAGAAACCCATTCACTCTTACCTTTTTATTAAAGGCCCGGATTTTATTTATTAAGAAAAACAGACGTCGGTAAAGTGTTCCATACCTTAGCTGTACGCATCAAGAACGTAGAGCCAAAACGGTGTGTGCGAATGGGTGGTATATCAACTAGGTACGGATGGTACTGAGTCGTGCGCCTGCTTGTCCTTTGATGATAAAAATGACATTTCAGTGTAGACAGTAGAAACATTTGAATGGTCGTGGTTCTACCCTACACTAAAATTAAACTTATGTATCCGCATAATCCGCAGAGAGAAATGTTTCAATGGCGGTCATGCTACTAGGTCTGGTAATGTTTTCTTTCACCATTAAGAAAACGTTTATGATATCTTTACGGTTGTAGATCATCCATATTATCCATATCCTTTGCATCCTATTTCGAGGCTACTTCAGTGGAAGCATTCAGATTGAGAATCTATAGGCACCTTCTCGGTGAAACCGACCAAAAATGAGCAACTTAATCTTTCCTTATCACTTCTTCTATTGTTATGTATGTATTTTTATTTAATATTGGTATAGCTTAGTCTATGATAAAAAGTATTTAAGTAGTATGTACCTATGCTATTTTTGTTTATGCAAATTTTTCATTAGTTCCCTTTCCTGTGCACTACCTACACATCTTTATCTACAATACACAAAGGTTATCTGGTAGAGAATGCTCTTTAGCATTAAGTTCGCTTATGTACTAGTTTTATAAGTGCAATAAAGTATTTCCAATCAATCCATACTAATATTACAAACGGCTGGACCGATTTCGATGATATTTGGTATACTGATAGATTATGACCGGGATTGGGACATAGGCTACTTTTTACCCGATTGCGCAGAAGGAGGGCAATGTTGTGGTTGACAAACCACGCTTGCGTTGCCGCGGCCGACTGCTACGAGTATAAGTTTGATGAAAAATCACACTAATATTATAAATATGAAAGTTTGGATGTTTGTTACTTAACCTTTGGGATGCGTAATGACCAAAAACTGTGTATCCACTGTCTGCGTAAGATGGCGCGCATGATAGAGCGCACTAGGCAGAGTTCAGAATATGACGAATATTTTCAATAAATTGTATGGAATGTGCACCAACCAGCCAGATTAACTAAAAGATAGATAGTAAGAGCACATTTCCTATGTTATAGTTTATTGATAAAATATTTGTAAACTTTTTAAATTCACAGTAAATCGAACCAAATGGTCAACTTTCGCACCTGCCATAATAAATACCTTATTTTCTATATATTTTTTAATTTGTCTTTGTTTTTATGGATAAACACACATAGTTAAATAATATAGTAATCTACTAACATAAAGAATGCATGGTTACCAGTGAAAATTAGCACATAAATCATTATCTGAAAACCACACATCACCTAGTAAACTTCACCATTTTTGCACTTGGTCTAACCAAACTTTTATTTATTGTAAAAATCGTATTACGGCATGTTTACTGTAAACAAGTATTTATTATGGAGAAGTATATATTAGCCTATATATAAAACATGCAAAAAGTACCCTAATCTGAATAAATACCCATTTTTTTGATCGATAGAATAAATAGTATGCTGTTTGTCAGGCTCATTTTCGCACACAAATTACAGGGTCAATTAATTCTGTTTAGTCTATGGAAGTGCTTGTGTCTATGAGTTCCTGAATTAGGCTGCCCATTGTCGTGGCTAGTAGTCTATGCCCAGTAGGAAATAGTTTATAAAACAACTAAAAACTGTAGACAACAGTCTCGTTCATGATTTATATTTTGTGTGCATGTGTGCGTGTACAACTTAGACGTTCGTCTGTGTATGATACGGATCCTGATTTGTTGTTGGTTACCAGTCTGCGTATGTACGGATCCTAACTTGCTGTTGATCAGTCAATCTGTGTATTATACGGATCCTGCCAGTGATAAAGGATGTTTTATTTTTGTTCAGACAAGATGTAAAATTGAAACCAGGTATATTTTTCTGTAATTTTTATTATTGTTTATAAAAAATAATATTAAAATTTAGAACATGTTACTTAAAAAGACAAAATAAAATATAACCAATACAAACAAGTGGTTCGCTCTGAACTGAGATCTCGCGTAATTTTTGACTATCAAAATAGTGCCACGAAATGAATAACCAACTGACTTGACCTACAGTTGCATTCTAATTACAGGAGTTCATGTCAATTGGTTATTCTTTTTTGGGGTACAAATTGCATTTATTCTGGATTTCAGAAGTTTGCCTGTACTTGTGTCACAAAAGCTATACGCATACCAAATTTCAGCACTGTGGGGTCACTGGTGAATTTCGTCAAAGTTCAGTTTTTATTATGGCTAATAACTAAAAAACTGCAAGGACTAAACTAAAAATAAAAACGAGGTCACAATTGACTAACGAAGACCTTTCATTTGACGTTCCATTTGACTTAAGTCTTATTTTCATTTTTTTTTACTTCTCTTGTAGCCCAATATCTCAACAACCCCTCTACATTTTTAGCTCATTTATTCACACTAAAATTGTGCCATCACCACTTACTTACGTATCAAATTTCACGATGATCGGATCAACGCTTCGAAAGATATCCTCGGACAAACAAACATACATACAACGCCGATTTGTCCAAGTTGATTTAGAGATCTCGCTTCGCTCGATCAATTATCTTAGTCCTCACTGATGGACCAATGATGAACAAAAGTAAATGGGAGAATTTTGTTTTTACAAATGTACCTATCGAGTAGGGTGTCACATAAAAGGCTTTATGGGTATACTAGCGTAATGCCCGCGGCTTCGCTCGCGTGGTACCTACCTTATAATATTATACCATAAAACTTATATTACATATATATAACTAATTACAAACCAAGTTTAAAGCCAATAACACAACCAGTTAAAAACAAATGGCATTTTAAGTAAAAGAGAAGAAGAATAGCTAAGAAAAAAGAGGTCTTAAGTGGTTTAAGATTACGATGCCAAAGTCAGTCTATTCAATAAATTACAGGGTTTATTTTGAAGCGTCTTAAATCTACAATTGTTTGAAATTATGCCCGTTTGTAATGCGACCAAGCATGGAGGATACGATTAGCCTAAAGTGTTCCACTGCTGGAGAAATGCCTTTCCTTGTAGTCTCCAGTGATTCAAAGATTAAATATTTTGAATGGTGTGGTGCTCAAGCCAACACTGGCCCACACAAAGAAAAACTTTACAAGCTGCACATATAATATTTGATGTTTTTTGAATTTTGTGTGCATTGCACCGTACACTTCGCCTTCTTTTTAATTTGTTTTGTTTGGCGCTAGCACGTTCTCCTTCGGGTATAATCATATTCTGTGGGTAATGCACAGTTGGATTTGTATTACCCACGTCTATGTCAGGCCTCCGAAGGCGAACGTCCGCGCCAAATCTTTCTAATAATTGTTTAGCTAGTTTGTACCTAAATAAACGGTGTGTCAATTTTCGTTCATGTGGACCAATGTTGGTACAGTAGATGATGTGACAATTTAGAATTGATATATTTAATAAGCGTCTGAATACTTTTATATACCACTTAAGGCCTCTTTTTCTTTCCATTAGGTAACTTGACAGCTTTTGATCCTTTAAATCTACCCCCCCCATAAACTTGTTATAATCAAGTACTACTTTGGGTTTTGTGCACGGTTGTCCCGCTCGGTGGCCCGGAAGCATATCGGCGTTGTGATATGTCGACACTGTGGTGACGAGGCGAACATCTTTCCAAGAAACAACAGCCACGTCACCACAGTGTCGACTCATAACTTGCCCCCTGAGGACCCGCTTTTCATTTAAACTTTTGATATCGTGGGGAGTCTGATTTCGACGCCTGTTCAGAGTCCCCACGATATCAGTTCGGTTGTATTTCATGAACCGGGTAAGGGGTACTGAGTTATAGTAATTGTCCATAAACAGACAGTACCCCTTACCCAAGTAATCTTTCATTAAATTAATCACTATTTTAGCCGAAGCTGATGAAAATCCCATCACTGGTGGCAGTGATGAGATATTTTTACCTGTATAAATTTTAAAATGTAAACAATAGCCGCTTACCGCTTCGCACAACTCATAAGTCTTGATTCCGAACCTTGCTGCTTTGGTACGAATACATTGCACCCAACTTAAGTGACCTTTCCAAAGCAGCAAGGACTCGTCAATCGACAACTCTCTTTGAGGCGAATAAGCGGCTTTAAATTTATTATTAAGATAATCCAGTACGCTTGATATTTTCGCTATCTTTTTATCATACCCGTGGATCATAGGATCAATTGTAAAATTATCAACGAAGTGCAGGAACTTCATCAGCATAGTATACCGGTCGAACGACATCACTTTCCTAAAACTTTCCATGCTAAGGAAGCCGGTTGACCAGTATTCCTCGATGCGGTTTCTGCGACATATGCCCATGACCATGAATATTACCATTAAGCGATATATATCTGAAATAGACACCTCCACCCAGTCATTGAGTCGCGACCGGGCAGAGATGCCTATTTCAGAGGCCGTAACAATTGTTTGCCATGCATACAAATTTGTTTGTTCGACAATCATTTCCATCAACGGCTGGTCCCAAATTTGAAGGAACAAATCAACTGGAGTTATTCCTTCAATTTTGGGACCAGACTGCTCATGGAAATCTTCAATTACTCCACGGAATGACTGAAAGTCCTCGTCCCAGATGAAATCGTCGAGATCGGGACCTTCAGTCACTACCTTTTCCTCCTCTTCGAGAAGTTCTTCTTCGTCTTGGAGAAGCTCCCGCAGCTGATCCTGCGTCAATTCTTCATGTAGATCTTCATCGCTCCCCGAGTCTACTTCCAATTCTCGGGCAAGAGCTTCTCCAAAAAAGTCTTCCTCATCGTTCTCCATGTCATCCTAAAGCCATCATGCAAATTACACACCCAAATAAAAAATAAAGGCCCCCGCCCGCAATGTCAATGACAATTTAGTATGAAAAAGTTCCACTGCACAACAAGACAAAGCCTGTTAGTGTTTTGACCTGGTCTGACCAGGTCAAAGCACTAACAGGACTCCCCGTAACAACTGCCCTGAGACAAGCCGAAGATATAGTGGTATGGAAGCAGCTCGTAAATACTTCTATTATAGTCTTGCAGGACAAACACGACAAATAGGTTGATAGCGCAAGCATACCCGTAGGCCCAGCGAAGAGTGTTGCAAGGGAATACACCAGAAAAGTATTTTTGTTAAAAAAGTAAATACACCCACATGTTTAATCAATTCCGGCAAGTTTATTTACTTAAGTGCAATCACATTAACATCTAATGATGTTCATTCCATACATTCGAAGCATGACTGCGTGCGGTACACATGGCAAAAAGCACTTATAAAATGTCCTTACTTACATAATTGATGTGGTTGCCGATTCACTATGGTCAAAAAAATGTTTCAATTATTGTTTATTTTGATTTAAAATTACATTTAGGCCCTATTTCAAGATGTCTGAGTAACTACTTGACAATTAAAAATCATACGCTCACTTTCTGTTTGCATGTCACAAAAAAGAAGGATATATTTTTTATCTGTCAAGACGCTACACAGAGATTGTGAAATAGACCCATAAACATAAAAGATTTAGTTATAAAAATTAAAGTTTAGACAGTTAATTTGACAAATTATACATACATCCTCTCCAGTGAACAGGCGACGTGGTCTATATGTGGACGACGACGCCTCCACCACCATATTTTCACCTATTGGTAAGGTGTCTTGTCGATAATGCTGTAAAAAGAATAGAATATATTGAACATTAATAAAACGCGTATTTATTTGAAAAAATGAAAATCCCGACTTCTTGATTATTTTTATTATTTCTCATTACAAATTTAAAACATAAATTTTAAATATACATATTTTTGTAATCACCCTTTAAACCTTTCTTTTTGATACCCCGCTCGACAGGTTTAGGAAAAAAGAATATTGAAAAAATAATAATATGTACTTATAGGGAAAAAAACATTGGAAAAAATTTAATATGTACTTATGGGAAAAAAACATTGGAAAAAATTCCCGGAAACTTGAAATTTGGACAGGACAATGTCTTGTCGGGTTAAAAAGTGGCTTAGTATACTTACACTAAGTCGACCTGAATTTGTCTTCTCTAAAATGACCTGTTCACCTTGGACAAGAGTTATTGTCCCTTGGGGCGTGATCTCGACCGGCGTGGCCAAGACCAACGGTCGCCCAGCGAAAGGTGTATAAGCATCCATTTTATCTAAAACAAGTTTTAAAATTATCAAGTTTAATATACTTTACAATTAGGTATACCTACTTATTACATATATATATTGAGAGACATAACGTCCTGCAGTGGGTCGAGAAGAGTTGATGATGATGATGATAATACCATTTTTCATTATTACACCTTTTCCGGATAAAAATGAAACACCCTATAGGCATAGATGCCTTTGTCAGGATCAGTATTATACACAGCCAACGCCAAAATGCCAGAAGCCGTGTGCGTACACGGCATACTTGAGCATGTGTGAGTGCGTTTGTTTCGAAAATAACGAATGGTTTCAATAATACAAATGTAGATAAATATTTTAAAATTTTTGTGTCAAACTGATTTGATATTCAGAATCTCCATAAAATTTACTTCAAAATGGTATTCGTGACGAAGAACATGAACACTGCGTAATTATAGAACACTTGAATAAAAAAAGATGAGAAGTTTATCCCAAAGTTGCAGTTACTTTTGAACTATAAAAATTATAAGTAAAACACTATTACCACTTGTTGTCTTCATAGATAATTATCAAAATGATATTTATATTACTTACAAAACAATAAAATGGAACATTTACTCACCGAAAACACTTTTATTTAACTTTTTTCACTCGCGTCCCACAACTTGATACACACGTACGCGAAGCGGCTGGTGAGTGAATTGCAAATCACTTTTCTGGGCACAGCTTATAAATATTTTTCAAAGCATTCATTGTCTATGGTAGATCATTTATTCAACTTTATTTTTATAGAAATAAACACCTTGAGGACACAATAATTCGGCTTAAAATACCGTAAAAGTAGACAAGAGTAGCAATGATACTGATCCATATCAACGCAGATTACTGTTTTAGTAAGGATCCTTACATCCGCATCCCAAAGGTTAATCACGTCGTAATGGGCAAATTGATTTCGATGAAATTTGATGTGTTGATAGATTATGACCTGGGTTCAAACATAGGCTACCTTTTGTTGACAAACAACGCGTGCGAAGCTGCTGGCGGAAGCTAGTATAAACATAAAATACAATATTATCTATGCGAAAGTGCGGATATTTTTTTGTTACTCAATCAATGTTGTTAATAATGGCTGAACCAATTTCGAAGAAATTTGGTATGTCGATAGATTATGCCCTGAATTGGCGTATAGGCTACTTTTTATTGACAAACCACGCGTGCGAAGCCGCTGGCGGAAGCTAGAACACATAAGCTACTTTTTTATTGGTATTTGGTAAGAGTATCGTTGACAGAAGCTTATTAAATAATTGTTTCCAGGATGCAATTAGCTCTCCGTAAGTTCGCTGTGGACGACTCCTCCGTATCTGGGTATATCTACCGGCGCCTGCTGGGGCACGAGGTGGAGGAGGTGTTGTTTCGCGTTCACTTGCCTAAGCATTTCAGCGCTCCCAACCTGCCGGATCTTAATCGCTCTCAGGTCAGTGTCCATAAATATACTTTCAATACCAAAAAAGACTGTTTCGTGCACTTCTTAGACGCGGCGTCGCGGTCGTGTTGTTCTGAAATGATCGTTTTCAATATAATAATAATAATATTGCTGGACAATTCACACAACGCTATCTAGCCCCAAACTAAGCAGAGCTTGTACTATGGGAACCAGATAACTGATAGAATACTAATATACTTTTTTTTGTAAATACATACTTATAATATATAGAAAAACATCCAGACCCGGAACACATATCTGTAGATCATGCAAACATTTGTTCCGCGGTGGGAATCGAACCCGCTGCCTTCTGCGTCTCAGCCGGCTATTCGCCTACTGCGCCACGGGGGTCGTCTACCATCAAAATCTACATATACCATGCAAAATCTTGTGTTTATAAAGTACTTTATAAATCAAGAATTTATTCATCATTAATTACTAATTTAAGCTATGATTATTTATAATTGTTGTTGTTTATTTATTTTATATAAGTATTTTAGAAAATCAAGTAAGTGGTTAAGTAGGTACCTATTTAAATAATGTTGTGTGTCTCTAAGCACGGAGACAAACCTTAAAGGTTTTACGGTGCTTTATGTATTAAGTACTAGTTGTATGTTTTTTTTTTAATTAAATAAATAAAAAAAATGTATTTCTATTACACAACGTGTTTTGTTACGCACGACATTAAATGAAAACACGGGTAGGGCTAATATCTAGTAATGTTGTAAAATATTTTTGTTTTCAAATTCATTACCACAGTAAATTTTCAAACAACTTTAACATGAACTCCTAAAATATCAATGAAACAGCCTGTATAATTAAAAGGTAAACAAATTATATTAATTCATCATGTAAGTATGTATCTGTTAAACAGACTAAGCGGAATCGTCGCAATGGTGCAGCCGAATTACATAATTATTTTTTATTGGAATTGTATCGATTACTGGATAAATATTCAAGCTACTGGTATTATACCCACCTCTAAAATCAGTTAATCTGATTCCGGATGTGTGTTTAAATTAATGTCGTTCATAACAAAACAGGTTGTATTGCTATCTGACCCGCCCCGGCTTCGCACGGATTGCAGTCTATATCCTACTAATATTATAAACGCCAAAGTTTGTATGTATGGATGTTTGTTACTTTCACGCCGGAACGACTGAATCGATAGATCATAACCTGGATTAACACATAGGCTACTTTTTATTGGCAAACCATGCGTACGTAGCCGCTAGCAACAGCTAGTACAGACTATATTTTATTTTGAATTCCGTACGTCATAATGAGTTCACAAATCCCATAGAAAAAAGCACTTTCAATTTTTCCAAAATAGACAGACATTTTTCGAGAAACTTTTAATATATTTTTTCCCCTAAAAACTTCATTCAGATGTGTACGAGCATTTAATAAAAATTGCCAAATCTGTCCAGCATTTAAGTGATGCCCGCTACTCAACAATATGGTTGTTCAGTTGACCAACCAGAAAGATTTGAGTGGTATAATATACTAGCGCCCTTTGCAACTTCCATCCTTACGATAATTGTTTGTTCTTGTTTTAGGTATACGCGGTAAAGCACGCGCTTCAGCGACCTCTCTCGTTGATCCAAGGCCCGCCCGGCACCGGCAAGACCGTCACATCAGCGACCATCGTCTACCAACTAGTCCGTCAGAACGGCGGCCCGGTGCTCGTCTGCGCGCCCTCGAACACCGCCGTCGACCAACTTACAGAAAAGATCCACAGAACCGGACTGAAAGTCGTCCGTCTCTGCGCGAAGTCCAGAGAAGCTATGGAATCGTCCGTCTCTTTCCTAGCGTTGCACGAACAAGCGCGAGCGCTCGGCTCGGCCGATAGCGAGCTGCGGAAACTGACGCGGCTGAAGGAGGAGGCGGGAGAGCTGTCGGCGGCCGACGAGCGGAGGTACCGTGCGTTGCGGCGCGCGGCTGAGCGGAGACTGCTCGACGCGGCGGATGTGGTCTGCACCACGTGTGTCGGCGCTGGAGATCCGAGAGTAGCGCGCATGCGCTTCCAATCCATCCTCATCGACGAGGGCATGCAGTCTACGGAGCCGGAGTGCATGGTGCCGGTGGTGCTCGGCGCGAGACAGCTCATTCTCGTCGGTGATCATTGCCAACTCGGGCCCGTCGTCATGTGCAAGAAAGCCGCGAAAGCTGGTCTCAGTCAGAGCCTTTTTGAACGCCTAGTGGTTTTAGGAATACGTCCTTTCCGCCTCGAAGTCCAGTATCGTATGCACCCTGAGCTGTCGCGCTTCCCCTCCGATTTCTTCTACGAAGGCTCGTTGCAGAACGGAGTGAGCGCCGAGGAACGACGGTTGCACAAGATTGACTTCCCGTGGCCGCGCCCCGACCGCCCTATGTTCTTCTACGTAACTCAAGGGCAAGAAGAGATCGCCGGATCTGGTACGTCGTACTTGAACAGGACCGAAGCCGCCAACGTGGAGAAGCTAACGACGCGGTTCCTGAAGGCCGGCGTGCGCCCCGAACAGATTGGCATCATCACGCCGTACGAGGGACAGCGCTCGTACCTCGTGCAGCACATGCAGTACCAGGGCTCGCTGCACGCCAAGCTGTACCAGGAGATCGAGGTGGCGAGCGTCGACGCATTCCAAGGCCGAGAGAAAGACATCATCATCATGTCGTGCGTGCGCTCCAACGAACACCAAGGCATCGGCTTCCTCAGCGACCCGCGGCGCCTCAACGTGGCGCTCACCCGCGCCAAGTATGGCCTCATCGTCGTCGGCAACCCCAAGGTGCTGTCCAAGCAGCCGCTCTGGAACCATCTGCTCGCGTTCTACAAGGAGCGGCGAGTGCTAACAGAGGGTCCGCTCTCAAACCTCAAGGAGTCCGCGATCCAGTTCGCGAAACCTAAGAAACTGGTGAACGCGCACAATCCGGGCTCGCACTTCATGTCGACGTCGATGTTCGACGCGCGCGAGGCCATGGTGCCGGGCTCGGTGTACGACCGCGCGCGCGCGCTGCGGGACCCGCTGGCGTACGTGGGGCCGGAGCGCGGGCATGGGCTCGGCTTCGGCGTGGGCGCGATGGCGCTGCAAGCGGTGCCGCCGGGCGCGTTCGCAGCGCACCGCGCGCCGCCGCGCCACCCGCCCGGCGCCGGCCCGCGCCGCCGCGCGCCGCGCCTCAGCCAGGAGCCGCTCTCGCAGCAGCCGCCGCTGTCGCTCTCGCAGGGTGCCTCGCAGCCCGACTTCAGCCAGGAGTCGGCGGCGCCCGAGTGCCCCTCGCAGCCGGACGGGCTGCTCTCGCAGGACTCCACGTACCAGGGCGGGTTCCGGGCGCGCTGCAGCCAGTACTGAGAGGCGGGCCCTCCCCCCCCGCTACCTCACGCCGACCGCCGCGAGGCAGGCAGACGCACGGCACCGACGAGAGCCGCCGCGACGCCCTGACGCCCGGACGCCCGGACGCCCCGAGGCGCCGGCCATCGACCGTATTAATGAGAGCTCCAAATCTTAGAAATTGTAACGCGCGAAGCGTACTGACGCGGTGGATTCTCACGCGTAAATAAAATGTTAATGTTGTTACAGGGATAGGAATATTAGAATGATCGAAAGTGTACTCGTACAGCTCGTAGCCAACCAATACCTACTGGAGACTCCACGTGTTGGTGGTGCCAATAGTTTTCAGCTAACTTCAGTATCGTTTGAAACACAATTAATGTAAATTAATACGTAACTCATTCATAGAATTAGGGGCAAAGAGACGTGTCTTACGAAAGGTCCGATCCAAACTAATCTATATTCTAACTGAAAAAGCACTCAGTTCTACACTTGCCTAATGTTTTAATGTAAACTAGATCCAAAAATTCTGCAGTTCAAATCCTTGAAAACAACTAGTGCTTTAAAAGTACGCGATACAAATATCTATTCGCATTTTAGATTAAAAGTTTTGTTTTCTGAAGTCGTAGATACAGTTAACATGGTTTGTTTTCGTCACTGGTCACTTTCATGTTTATCATTTTACACAGCGTCAGTTTTATATGTTTTTTTTATTGTTTTTCCATCTTTAAAACGCAGAACTATTGTTATAACTGTGATAGATAAGTAATTTTAGCATAATTTACGTTTTCTTTAGACTTGCAATATTTTTTGTGAACCGCGATTATACAAAACTAGAGTTATATATAATTTGGTACAATTGTTTCTGTCTTGTATAAAATCATTTGTTGAATGTTCACAAACATTTTACTATTGATTGAAAATAAGCTTGGATGTGATACTCATACAGGGATAGTTTTACACCCTGTGTAGTAAAACGCTAAAACCGATCAGAGTTCGTCAGACTAATGGCATTGAATGTGATAAAAATATTTTCTCCCAAAAAAAGGTTATGTTAGTTAACCTAAATAACGGACGCGAAACATTTTAGAAAACCAACTTCAGTTTGTTACCTAAAATTATTAAATGAAGCCTGTAGAAAATTTAAAGAATTATCGGTTTTTAAAGCTGATACGTGATAAATACCGAATTATTAATAATGAAATTGAAGAAGGCTTTCAGTTAGCCTCATAACACCAAACCATTTCTGCTCATATCTATTTTAACCTGTGAAAATCCAGGATTAACCCACAATGTAAGTAATAAATGGTAAAGTGGTATATGTAAGGGCTCGATATTGAGTCTGCTGGAACTGGGAGTGCCAGGGCAATCATTGCTCATCACAAAACCAGGAACTTTGACATAATTGTGGTAAAATGGCTCTACTAAATGAAAAAATATTTTTGGGTATATAAACTAAAATTGTACGTAAAAACATGTTAGGACGCTGACTCAGAACCGCTTTTAAAAAAATATTGGTAAATGGCTCTACTAGTTGAAAAATATTTGGGTATCAAAAACTAAAATTGTCATGTTAGGACGCTGACTGTAACTATACTACCAAAAAGATAATTTCAGTTGAAGTTTCTTCAAAGTCATCAGCAAATATTTGGGTTTTGGGTGTATCTAATTTAAAAATAAATACATATGTACATATATATTGTCTGTTGTTTAAACTTTGTATTCTGAGGGCGACTTTCGCAACGATGCCTAAACCTATTTACCGGCTAAATATGAGTTGTCGAATCATACAAATGCGTCAAAGTTTAAAATGTTTAGTCGCTAGGGATCGTTGTGCGAGACTGCCTACATGCCTGTTGCCAGTGACTTAAATCCCCATGTTGTTTGACTACATAATGAGCTAAGAAGAAATTATGATAAACGTCCTACCCTTATTTATTTGATCAATATAAAAAAAAATCCTAAAAACTATAAATGCATTGTAGCTGTACTTTATGAAACTTGTTTATAAACCATGGTCAAGCAATTTCTCTGAAACATCATTTAACATATTTTGTCATTGGCAACACGACTTATTCCCATAAAATCCCACTCTTGCTCTCTCCCAGTGATGATAAGGGGTTTCCACGGTCATGTTTTATAACTGCTAACAGATGGCGTTGCTCTGTCACGCTCTGATTGACAAAGGAAAGTGAACTGTCAATGTCAGTTCCTGTGTAAATATGTAGTAGTTTCGAGGAACTTGAAATAAAAAAACAACGATTTGTTTGTTTGTCTGACGAAGTGAGATTGTTTTAGACAAATTTTGTTATTGTCTTGAGATTTTGGTATTTAAACGATATTTTTGGCGGTGCGTCTCCAGACAGCGCCATCTAGTATGCTTCTTTCTAAATCGAAAATGATAAGCTCTCATCTTCACGTGCTCAATTTACCAACTTCGGGTTACGTGAGAGATTATTTTATGAGAACAGTACCTAGTGCGTCTCCATGGCGTCCCTAATGGGAGCATAATGCACATTTAAATTTTTCTTCGCACCCACTGAGAGCAAAAGAGTGAGATTATAATGGAATAAGCCGGCACAACAAAAATAAAGCAATTTATTTAGCTATTTCATTTGAAATTGTTACTTGTTTTATGGTGGGAAATCAATAAAAATATCATTATTTAGTACAAGATTTCTTTTATTTTCATCATTTAAACATTGTATAAACCTTTGATTAATAAATGCTTATAACTAAACAGTAAAATATAATATATTATTAGTAAAAAAACAAACAAATACCGAAATATGAAGTACAGCTGAGATTCGCCATCATTTAAAATTACTAGTTATGAATGGCCATATTGAGATTTAAAAACTCCTAGTGCGACAGTTTGAGCGTCGTCAGCTAAACATAAATTAATTTCTACACATTGTAAATAATAAAAAAAGCTTACATTTCGTGCCAATAGGCGACATCTAGTTCTCTATAATACAGCCAAAAAAGCATATCAAAGTGATGAAGCTAGATCTTTCAATATAAAATTGCGCGCCCCTCTTTTTTTAACCAGACTTCAAAGGTTTGCTGGAATAAAACTCTTATTAGGGTTAAGCTCGCCTTTGTACATGTCCATTTTGTAAGCTATTTTTGTTTGTAAATCTATTTGTGTACAATAAAGAATTACAGACTTCAAAAAAGGAAGAGGTTCTCAATTCGACTGTATTTTGTTTTGTATGTTTGTTACCTCAGAACTTGGACTGGGTGAACCTATTTTGGTGATTCTTTTATATTTGAAAGCTGCTTCCCATGTGGTCCCATTTCAATTTGGTCCAGTTCTGACAATGATATCCATGAGAAAACCATAATATAAGTTTTAAAATTGTTTAATTTTTATGTTATGTTATGTTTGTTAGGTCAGAACTCCGTTAAATATCAACCGATTTAGAAGATTCGTTTTTTATTTGAAAGGATATACTTTTAGATTGATCCCATGGAAATTTCATCAATATTGGAGTAGTTTAGTTTTTACTGTTATCTGGAGTTGGTTATATTTTTGTTAAAAAGTTACTTGTATTGCACAAGGATAATTTTGAAACGTCTTACTGTAAGTACACTTAAAGGCGTCATGAAGGGGCGCTCAGTTTTAGCTTGGAATATCATAATATTGGTGTTTCATTGAGGTAGAGGTGGTGGTTGGACGGCTGCGTAAGTCGGGTAGTAAGGCGCGAACTTCGGCCCTGTCGGACCAGAGATAGCTGTGTAGTTGCTATCACCGCGGTCTTGGATGCTTCTGGTAGAGTACGTGCCCTCTTTGTACACTGGTTGAGCTACAAGTAACGAAACCTCAGTTAATAAATAGATATGACGTCGATTCTTTACAGTATTCTCCAGCTTTAAGTTTCACACTTATCGGTTATTTCCCAACTCTAACTGGAATTAAATTGTATAACGGCCAGCCAATTGTATACATCTATACATCAGTTTACTTGAGTTAAATATAAAATGCTGGACATTTCACACAGCGTCATCTAGCCCCAAACTAAGCAAAGCTTGTACTATGGGAAGCAGTTAAGTGATAAAATACTAATATACTTTTTTTTGTGAATACATACTCGTAATATATAGAGAAACAAACAGACCCGGAACAAATATCTGTAGATCATGCAAACATTTGGTCCGAGGTGGGAATCGAACCAACCTTCTGCGTCTCAGACGGCTATTCGCCCACTGCGCCACGGGGGTCGTCATGTGTCATCGTTGATTATCTGTAGTACAGTTTGCTTAGACTACTGCTACACTGCTTGAGTAAACCGTTGCATGAGTGTAAGGCCACATAAGGAATGCTATACAGAAGCGACCGCCAGTATTCCTAAATATTCGATTCTTACTACAAAAAAGTTTCCTAATGCTTAGGAATACTTTAAACACGTATTCAACAAGTGTTAAATTTTTTGTTATAAGACCAGAGGGGCTATTTTAAAACGTCGGAAAGCTATCGGATCGGCTCGACAGTGTTTATCGGATTCGATATCGAAACACAACTTTTGAATCTGTGTCGGATAGGCATCTGAGCTTTATGATCAATCCGAAATTGTTTTAAAACAGCGTTTTGGATTAGAAAAAGAAACCAAAAAAAAAATCAGCAGGTCTTATGGCAGTGTAGAGAATGTGTGATCGGTAGTTAACTTACATAATGCAGGATATAGAGTTTGGAAAGGTGGTTGGTCGGGCGGCGCACTTGGCATCACCCATCCTCCGGGAGCGCCATCGCCTTGACTTGTGGGAGCCTGAAATGTGATTTAAAATAATACGTGATTAATCACGTACCGTTTTATTGATGTTACGATCGACAATGTTTCAGTTCAGTAACGATTGAAATAACTCACGAAAGTTTTCTAAGTAAATATTATTTAAAATGTTCACTTCTGACTCTATCTATTTAAAAGAAAAGGGTGATAGTTACTATTCCAAATAGTGTTAGGCACTTGTCTCACCGCCGGCGAGTAAGCGATTAGCTATAGTGTGACCATTAGTGCTGTGCACTCCCTGAGGTATGCGCGGCGAGGTGGGAGGCAAAGAAAAAACTGCATGAGTTCACATGAGATCAATACATGTCGGACATATCTTACGATATCAGTTTGCATTTCTAAGGCAAGACTTGTGGCGGGACGATGGTCGGAGGCTATCTATCTGTAATATATTATACTTACTTAGTTGATTAAAATGTAACTTAAATATACTCATATTTTATTAAAAATATGCAGGTGATAAATAAGAACTAAACTTATAATTCAAAGGACTTGTTTTATTGAACATTTTTTATATTTACAAACAATTATATATTCTAACGAAAGTTATTCTGACATAGATTCTGTTTATTAGTCTTGCAAATTTATTATGAATGAATCGATAACATTATCGCACGACCCATCTTTGAATATTTATCTCATGTGTGTCTGACATAGACAGTCCGATACAAATAACACTACCTGCCGCCACGAGCGTTGACGGCGAACTGACTGAGCGCAGCAGTCGATTCTCCCCCCCGTCTCGCCGCGCGCATACCTCAGGGAGTGCACAGCACTAATGGTCACACTATATCAATTATTTTCTCGCTCGAACGAACAAAAGATATAGATTCCATGTCAGTAAAAGAGACACGTATATTAGTAGTTGATCGCTGGTCATTCACACTGCCGGCGAGAACTCGCTCTCCACTATTTTGTCGCAGCGACTACAACACTCGCTCAGCTATGCTCGGCTTGGCGGTCAGAACACACGCCGTGAGATGAACCAGCGGAACGGAACGCACGCGCCACGAGCTCAGCGAGTGGTGCGAGTATCGCCCACTGCACTCGCTCCCTCGCTTTATAGCCCAGCCTGACAACTATAGGAACTACACACTCGCTTCTCGCTCATCGCCGGCGGTGAGACAAGTGCCTTAGGAAGAACTTTCAACATTAGCGGCGCACCCACTAACTAACGTAATTGTAGTCCTGCTGGACTACAATTACTATGGAATGAACGCCAGTGGATTTGCAAGAGCGAGAAAGAATGACGGTACTCAGAACAAATTGTTTTGAGTTTTATCCCCCGTCACGTTTTTGTACAGTTTGAAGGACAGGACAAGTCAGAAGGATTGAACGTTAGTAGATGGGCCGCTATTATTGAATTAAAATAAACACGGATTATTGATTGGAATTACAGAAAGAACCGTTACTCAAAATTGTTAACAAATTCACACTTAATAATTATTCTGTACTAAAGACAATAATAACTATATTTTGTAAAGCAGCCGGATTCATTGCCTATATCCCGTAGCGTAGACTGTCGTAAGGAACAGGCGTAAACTGATAGAAAATTATCTAAAAAAATTAATTGAAGATATTGTTGAGTTCAAACCTTGAACTCTTAGGCTAAGTACATATGACCGCGCGGTGCAAGATCAAACTAAATAGTGTTTATCGTCTACATTAGCGCGCGCTAATATATGATAAACACTATTTAGTTTGATCTTGTACCGCGCGGTTATTAGTTCCGCGCGTTCATATGAACTTAGCCTTAGTGTTATCTCTCGCATTGACTCACATTAGGTAATACAGAAGTGCCCGGTCCCACCGGCAGCACAGCCGGCTGGCTCGGCGACGGCGGCGCGGACGGCGCGGCCTGCCCCGCCATGCCCACCAAAGGGACCGTGCCGATCGTGATGTACTTCTTGTCGTGAATGTTCATGTGCATGCCGGATACCACGCATTCCACCTGAAGAAACAACTATCCTATGAGAATAATAATAAAACCCAATAGCCACATACATACTCCTCCTACTGCCATACAGTGGCAAATGGCAGTAGCTCGTTTGGTTTTTGATGTGTAACATCTTTCCTCTCGGTTTGTGGGAGTGATTTTGGCAAAGGGGACGAAAATGTGTAACAGGAAACCGGGGAAGCGCACGCTATTTGATTTGACCAATGAGCGCGCGCGGTGGTCAGATGTTACACATCATATGTGACTACTGTGAGGCTCGTAGTTTTTTTCTATATCCAAGTAGTTTAACCACAAGGAAACAATATTCCTGTTGGACAAACCTGTGGAGCACGTTGTTGCAACACGGTTTATTTAAATAGGTTAGTACGTTTATAGACGGTTTTACTACAATAGTACTTTGTAAATTAATCGAATAACCGAATGATTGAAAATGATTGTAACAAATTTACATAATCCCATGGCTGACCCCACGCTGGGATGCCCTGTTTTCGCAGGTAACAGTACCAAGGTACCACAAAACCCAGCCCCAGCCCCATTTGTCACGCAGAAGTCGTCAAAGTAACTGAACGGTACTGAAAATTAAGTTCTCGTGAATCTGTGGACAGCCTCCCGCAACCGGCAACGAGCTCACCCACATATTGTAGATGCGTGGAAGTCTCACACGGTGCGTTTCACCAGCTAGTTTCTTCCACGCACCTGCAAGATGTGGAATGACCTTCCTCCGGAGGTTTTTCTGGTAGGCTTCAAACTGAACGCCTTCAAGAGAGGTGTAAATAGGGTATTAAGTGGTAGGCAACGTGACTGCAGTACCACGAGTGCTGCAGGAGTTTATAGGCGGCGGTGACCACTTAACATCAGGAGGCCCGTCAGCTTGTGTGTCTAAAAAAACCCTGTTGAAGAGGATTTCAGTACGCCTGAAGGCCCTCGACGTGGCTGGACTATTACTTGCTCGTTACTATTTATCTGTGAAGAACCAGTATTTTTTATACCGTGTTTAAAGCTCAGAAGAAGTGTATAAGGTCTATTTGTAACTTGAAGAGTAATTTTAATTTATTGTATTATTTGGTATTGTGGAAGTTGGTTGAAATAACATTTGTTTTATTATTATATTTTGTTGTTAGTTGTAAGCAAATATCAGTTCAAACACGATTTTAGAAATTTGTATGAATAAATGAATTATTACACAATGACATTTCTAGTTTAAATTTTAATCTACTTATTTCATTAGTATGTGCTGGCATTATATTACCTATTATTATCTCATAGTTATCCGTATATAATTTAATTGTATATGACGTCACTGTGGCTGAATGTGGTGAAACCATTTAATTTTGTCGCATCTGTATAATTTTACCCATGTTTTGGCAAATAAATAAATCTTTATATTATCGTGCCCTTCGATGTCCCTAGGATCATAAAATTAAAGAGTATTTTCCTGAATAAGTGGCATTGTTTAGGAGTTTACTTCAGTAAATATAATGTATAAGGTAAATACAACAGTGGTCAGCGTAGTATTTTTGTTTATAGTGTTATCCGAACACATATAAAAAATTCCAAGATTTTTAAAATCATCTCAAAAATTTCAAGCCTAGACGGGACTTGAACCCGCAACCTTCCTCTTGATACGAGGATGCACTATCCAACTGTGCTACCAGGCTAATTCACGTCTAGGTCGAAATTAGTGAGTAGTCAGTGTTCTAGGCACCTTCACTCACCCATAGACCGAACTCGCACACAATCTTACTCCTCCCGATCAAAATAACGCCAGTGATGTGGCTAATTATTTAGTAAAACGTACCGACTTCTCTCTTTTTATTTGTTAATTGCATTCTTGTGATTTGTATTATCTTTAACTATGCTAGGTATAAGTAACAAGTACATATAGCTCAATAAAACGCATTGTTTGTCACCAGCACCAATTAATATGTATTATAAATATACTTAGGTTTCACCTAGGTATTACAAAATTATGTCTCATATAAGTGAACTGTATTTAATATTAAGTTCTTTTGAGAATTCTCCAAATATAGATCGTGACCACAATCGGCATCACTCGGCCTCGATGCAATGACATCATTTTACCAAACTAAAAAAACAACGTATGAATGGATAGATTTATTCTAAGACTGAACTACAAACTTAACCTTGAGTTAGGCTAATTGATAAAGCGAAGCGAGATCTCTAAATCAACTTGGGCAAATCGCGTATGTATGTTTGTCCGAGGATAACTTTCGAAGCGTTGATCCGATCATCGTGAAATTTAATACATAAGTAGATTAGTGATGGCACAATTTTGGTGTGACTAAATGAGGTAAAAATGTTGGGGGGTTGTTGAAATATTGGGGTTCAAGATGGGTAAAAAAAAATGAGGCTATCTGGTCAAGTGGGACGTCAAATGAAAGGACATTAGGACTCCGTTTTTATTTTTCGCAAATTCTTAATAATTTTAGTTATTTTTTATAATTTTTGAGCCATAATAAAAACTAAACTTTGACAAAATTAACAGGGTACACCAGTGATCCCACAGTGCTGTAATTTACCTTAAGTGACACAAATATAGGCAAAAGTCTAAAATCCAGAATAACTGCAATTTGTACCCCAAAAAAGAGTAACCATATAACATGAACTCCCGTTACCTGTAATTTGAATGAAACTGTAGGTCAAGTAGTATGGTTATTTATTTCGTGACACCATTTTGATAGTCAAACATTACAAATAATATTGTTTTGTTTTAATCGGAGACTCGCGAGATCTCAGTTCGGGGCGAACTTACTAGTAGACCGGGCGCTAGAGGTAAGTGAGTATGCAAAATGTGAGGACCGAATTCCACCAATGGATGTAAGATAAGGAAAGGTCAAAAATTAATAAAGCGGATCTTGCCGGTCAAATATTTAGTCCATTTTTTTTACCCCTTCACTCTTATTTGTAAAGGAAGTGTATTGAGTACAATCTATAAAAGCATTTTATTGATTATCTCAGTATTAATTTATATTTTTTCGAATGTTGAAAGTGAGGATGGATGTTAAATGAAAAAAAATAAAATAAAAATAAAAGTACTTAATAAAATCTTTTTTATTAATAAAAAAAAATTATATTGACAATTTAAGGCCTTCAAATCATACTCAAACTGTTCCGCTGTAGGTTTCTGTTTAACGAGATTTGTTTCGTTCTCGATAGGATTTTTTTCTTGGTAAATTATCATTGCTGTTACATGGGTAGAGTCTTTACCGCGTCTTTACCGAGTCTTTGTTTCTTCATTGAAGTCATTGTTGTCAATAGCGCCATGAAGAAATAACGATGAATTTTTCACTTTATTCTTAGGTATAAGCAAGTTTTTTTTTTGCATCTTCACACACTATTGAAATTGTTACTTCTAAATCAATCTCTTGTAATGCTTTATAGCTGATGCAATGTCCAAATTTATTCAATATACTTATCAACTGTTTTGATCGAGTCAGGTGATCAACTGATTCAGCTATATGCTATATGTTTTGGTGTCTGTTTCTCAGTAACCGCAAAAAATATGCAATAAAACACATATAATGCTCTTCTATAATAGTTATCGCTCATTTTTTGGTTGTTTTGCGTTAAACAAAGCTTGCACAAAAATCTCCCATGTTTCTGTCCATCTTCCATTTTCTAACAATTTTTGGAGCAAATTTTCATCACGTGAATAACCACTAGGTATACGTTCTGTTTTTAATGATTCTTGACGCAATGCTTTTGCACTCTGAATGCGATGTAGTTTTTGAATTGATGCTACGAACATGTTCTATTATTTCCGCCAATGGTATATTTCCCATAAACACTAATGAAGATTTTAATCTATCAGTTGAGTAAGAAAATAATATATTTTCACCAAATTTATCAATAAGTAGTGATTTTACTAGACGATTCTCGATCACAGCGTCTTCTATGTTTGTGAGTTTAGCGAGTCGCTGAGCTAAGAAGTGCACTTCAAAAGAATGAGTTGAAAACTGATCTTTAATTTCATCTATGAATTTTTCAGATGCATCGTGAAGTATTTGTCGAGGGATCTGATTTGAAGGTCGACCTGCTGGTTTTGTAGAATTTCTCGGCATGTAACAATGTTTGTGATACCTCACTTTGATAGCAAATCAATCTTCAAACCGTTGACAAGTACTAAGTTGAGTAAAAACATTTACAAACTTTACTGCGTGCAGTAGGTATTAAAAATTTGATCCGCTGCTGAAATTTCGGAACACAAATACAGCTGCTTATCTTTGTTCCTCGTTAATTTTCTACAAATTAAGCATTTCAACGATTTATTTACTCCTGCAGGTGTCCTTGATGACGAACGAGATTTTCGAGAATGTAACCCCACGCTTGTCTCGGAAGTTGAAGCAGATTCTTCTTTTTCTTCTTCTTTACACAACGCAATTTCTCGACGCCGTATTTTCTCCTCTAATAGATAAGTAGCTAAACAGCCCTGGTGCCATGAAAATTCTTGTCGTGTAGAGTCCGGACAGTTTTAATAATTTTTCAGTAATGTTATCTTTTCTTCTATCTGCTGCTTTTTAAATATTAAGCAGCGTGCTTGACCTTGGTTCTTTCACTAAATCATTTGATTTATCACAAAATAGACATAACTGTTCGTTTGGTCTTTTTCTTTTCAAATTAATCTCTTTCAACGACATTTTTAAAGTTTTTCAATACAGCACACTTCAAACATACACTCGGTTTCCGTCCCGGTCATAGTACTGTAACCGCACTTGTTAAAATCACGGATGATATAAGATCGGGCATGGAAAACGGCTACCTTACTATTTTGACACTGCTCGACTTTAGCAATGCTTTTAATACTGTCGACTTTGACATCCTGCTGGGTTTGCTTCGCTCAATTAACATATCTCCATCGGTGGTTGACTGGTTTCGCAGTTATTTGCACGGACGCCGGCAACGGATACGTTGTGACGATTCCTTTTCGTCTTGGTGTTGTACATCAGCCGGTGTACCGCAGGGTGGCGTCTTATCTCCTCTTCTTTTTGCAGTTTTCATAAATTCTATTTCTCGTCAACTCACTTCATCCTACCACTTTTATGCAGACGACCTCCAAATTTACACCCAGGCTCCACTTAATGAGTTGCCTGATGCGATCACCGTCACTAATAATAACCTGCTTTATATAGGTGAATGGAGCAAGGCTTATGGATTAAGAGTTAATCCTAATAAAACACAGACCATCATACTGGGAAGTTCACGCACCTTATCGAAAATCAACTACACAACACTCCCTCAAATTAAGTTTGATAATGTAACTGTTCCATACACAAAGGTTGTGAAAAATTTGGGCATCTTCATGGATAGATGTATGTCGTGGGGTCCTCAGCTCGAATCTGTGAGTCGGAAGCTATTTGCCTCTGCTGGTTCGCTCAGGAGACTGCGAAACTTTCTTCCGATAGCTACTAAAATTGCGCTTGCACAATCTCTTCTTCTCCCAATTTTAGATTACGCTGATTCCTGCTATCTTGACCTCACGGAGGAGCAGCTCAATAAGCTTGAGCGTCTTCAAAATTTTTGCATAAGGTTTATTTTCGGACTCCGGAAATACGACCACATCTCCGAATTTCGTAATAAACTCAAATGGCTCCCCATTCGACTTCGCCGGAATACTCACATCCTATCCCTCCTATTCAACATCCTTGGTAATCCTTCCACGCCTTGTTATCTGAAGGAACGCTTTGAATTCCTTTTTTGCACAAATTCCCAAACACTCCGATCCTCTGAAAACCTCCTTCTCAAAACCCCGATACATAGAACCAGTTTCTATGCAAACTCCTTTTCCGTCCAAGCTGTCCGATTATGGAACGCCTTGCCGGTCTCCATTAAGAAATCCCCCTCACCTTCCGTATTTAAAGCTAGACTCGAAAACTTTTATCTCTATGAAGAGTCATGATTCATCTGATCTCTAATATTATTATTGTAAGTATAAGTATGTAAGTACATATTTATTTATTTTATATATGATATTTATTTATTTATTTAAAGTTATTTATGTACCTAATATGTATGTATATAACTAATTTCTTTTTCTATTATTAAGTTTATTCTTTTTACACCTCGGCCAATCTTCCATTAAGCAATGATCCTCTCCATCCAAAGGTTGTCTGGAAGAGATCGCTTTGTTAAGCGATAAGACCGCCCATTATGCTTACTTATATTTGTTTTTTTTTCTATAAATCTGTTGTGTCTAGACTGTAAGGTATAATAAAGAATTTTCATTCATTCATTCAAAAATAACGAAAATCAAATTATTTTATGCGTATACAACAAACACGACTTGATAACGAAAAGTTTCTACGTAGATAGATGTCGAAACACACTGAATACCTAAGCGCGCTATGCTTACAGTTGGCTCGAAGAGAGGATGTGAAGGGAGCGGGAAGGGGCCATCACAGCTGGTGGCAAGATGTGTTTTTTTATTGTTTGTGGTCTCAGGTATAAGAATCCAGCCATAGTTGCCGGTCCTCACATTTTGCATACTCAACTACCTATAGCGCCTGCACTATAGTTATCTCGTTTACATAAGAATAGCAGAACAATTAACAATACAATCGTTTTAGACAAATTGGTGAATGAAGTTACTTCATGTTTTATTGTAATTGTTGTTTGTATCAGCCAATGGAAGTGGCACAAACAAAGATGGGGTATGCGAGACCCTTCGCAAACCAGCTGTGACTGTGAGCACCCCATCCGCTCGTGCTCCACTTGCTTAACTGTCCTTTGTACCTTACGACCTGCACAAAGAACGATCTTAACAGCTACCAACACTGTAATGGACGTGGCCAGGTTCTACTCAACTTTAATAAATTTTTGAACCTGTAAATATAATCTATACTAATGTTATAAATATTGATTGATTGAAAATACTTTATTGCACTTATAAAACTAGTACAAAGGCGAACTTAATGCTAAAGAGCATTCTTTTCCAGATAACCTTTGTGTATTGTAGATAAAAGATGTGTAGAGGTAGTGCACAGGAAAGGGAACTAATGAAAATTTGCACAGGACTAATAAAAATAGCATAGGTACATACTACCTAAATACTTTATATCATCTATACCAATCTATAATATAAACATGAATCGCAAAATGTGTTGGTAAGCGCATAACTCAACAACGCCTGGACCAATTTGGCCAATTCTTTTTTTGTTGTATTCTTCTTATTGTCAGGAGAAGGTTCTTATGACAGAAAAAATTAAGAAAATTGCGCGAAAAATTAGAAAATTTAAGAATACTTAACCACCATATAAAATTATTTATAATCTAATCTTAGCGCTTTTATAATGTAATCTTATGACGTTTGACATAGAATTGACAGAATGCGTGCTGCAAATATCGTCAGAGGATGTTAAAAAAATGAATATCGTTTGAAACAGATGCTTCGGTAGGAGTTATCCCGAGATATATTGTCTATATATATAAAAATTAATTGCTGCTCGTTAGTCTCGCTAAAACTCGAGAACGGGTGGAGCGATTTGGCTAATTTTGGTATTGAATTATTTGTGGAAGTCATTCATTTTCTCATACATAATGATGGCCGGGGACAACAATTGACAATTCTACCAGGGCGACTTATATTGACAGCCCGCGTTATACCTATGCAAGTCAAGCCGATACGAAGTTCGGGGGGTCCACTAGTATCAAATAAAAATACATACATGACAAACAATAGAAGAAGTGATAAGGAAAGATTAAGGTGCTCATTTTTGGTCGGTTTGACTATAGATTCTCAATCTGATTGAAACATGAAAGATCTCATCTGAAAGATGTCGAATTCGTGAGGTTGTTTCTCCAAAACAACGGAGATTCTGAAAATTATTACCATAATAGGGAGCTAACTGATCCCTATGATGCTATATTTTTTATTACTTGACGACCCGCCCGCGGCTTCGTACGCGTGGTTTGTCAATAAAACATTACCCTCCTTCTGTGCAGTCGCGTAAAGTGTATCCTATGTCTCAAGTCTATTCATAATCCATCTAGGTATATAGGTACCAAATTCCATTGAAATCGGTCGAGCCGTTAAGTCGTGAAAAGGTAACAAACAGACAGAGAGACAGATTTGCTTACAAATCGGTATGTACGTAGATTATAACCTGGATAGCACATAGGCTATTTTTTGTTGAAAAACAACGCGTGCGAAGCCGCTGGCGGAAGAAGCTAGTTATACATATAAATCTTCCTCTTGAATCACTCTATCTATTGCTGAAAACTACATTAAAATCCGTTGAGTAATTTAAAAGGTCTAAGGTAACAGACAACGGAAGCGAATTCATTTTATACTATGTAAAGATGAATACATGTATTTCATTCAAAGGTTGTTTGGGAGAGATTGCTGATGTTACATTTTGTATTACATAGATTTACATTGTTCTAATTAATTGTTTATTACTTAATAATTTATTTGTAGTATAACAAATACGTCCTAAAGTCTAAAATCCCTCAATGCCTCAAGAATGGGCAGGACACATTGGTTAAACACCCTGGGTTTAACCATTGTGTCCTGCCCATTCTTACTTACGGTTCCGAGACAAAAATAATTCTTTTAAATGGGCAAGACACCGTGATGATGCGATGGTCTGACAACCGATGGAGCTAAGTTAACGGTGTGGAGACCGCGTATTGGAGATCTAGCCAAGTTCATCAAGCTCGCTTCCAAGCGACATTATGAACTTGCCACTCATCATCCGAATCCTTTGTACATACCATTCCGGACTATTCGATTGAACCGTCCGAACACAGCAAAACCCTCCGTCGTCCGAGACACGTTCTCGGAGACCCGGATGACGAAATCACTTCCTCTAATGCGGAAGAGTCATCCACTTTAGACAGAGCAAACACTTTACAAATACACCGACCTCGCCGGCGAGGTCGACGAGTCCCTTCAGTCGCCGCCTATACGAGGTACAAGCACGTACCCGGGCGTTTCTCTCCTATCCCCGTCCCGGCAACAGCCCAAGCCGAGGTTCGTACCTAAGTGGTGCCCTTGCGCTAGTTGCCTCATCAAAAAATTACATTGCTGAGCGCCTTCTGCGCTCGCCAAAAGCTCGATTAAGCTGCAACGGCCTCAGAGGCCAACAGCGAAATTAATCCATTCGAAAAAAAAAACGTATTGGAGATCGAAACCCCGGTAGACCTTAAGGCACGATGTTCCGACGATATAAAGGCAATTCGCTGGTCAGCGATAGACGTGAACTACGGAATGAAACCTTTTGCAAGCGGATAAGGAATAGCATACCTATGGACGAGAGTGGTTCAACTCAGGCGTCCAGAGTTTTTAGGCCGCAGATACATTTACGATTGAGAGGGGGTGCAGTTTAAATATCGATCTTGGCTATAAATAGTCTTAAATCATGTCAAAGACCTTCGATTAGGAACTCCGACCCCCATCCAAGAAGTGAAAGCGAGGAACATTATTTTAACGGCTCTTTAACGGACAAAACAACTAAACAAACGTCACGTTACGAGCGCTTCAGAACGAAGTCTTCATTCACTGAATTGTCAAGAATTCTGACTTCAGTATGACTTACAGTGAGTAATGTTTTTGCAAGTGCATTATGCATTTGTGATAGCAGCTCATGATGTAGGTACCACTTCAGGGTGACGAACGCTAACGATACATAAAGTAGGCCATTAGTTTCATTATCTTAATGTGAAACATTTAAAGACAGTATCTTATCTCAAGGTGCATTGTTATTGTGAACTGAATACTATTTCAAATCAAAAAAACTGATTTATTATTCTCTTAAGAGTTGATTATACCTCAGCCCAAACTTGAATTTCACCCCCGCTTCTCCGCGCGCCGCTGCACGTCCTATCTCGCCGTGGTTCATATGTTTGCCGGTTTTTTTTATCATCCATCAGTCCCTTCATTTTCTTATTGTGCTTATTTCTCATTACTGCGTCTTTACAAAAACCAACTTAAAATAAATTCTACCTAAGAATTACGTGATTACGTGAATTTCGTTTGGAGCGACAAGCGTCACGGGTACCCCCGTCTGAAAGCCGAGGCCAGACTGAATCGCGGACCGGGCGTCCGAAGCGAGTGGTTTCATTAGTGCAAAAGTTAGTTATTTTCATTTTATGGTAAAATTAAAAAGTATTTTGAAAATTTAAAACACATGCGCACTTATTTGTGTAGAATTTATTTATAAATTTTCAAGATCTAAATTGAAGTATTCGTCGCATAATAACGGTTTTAAGATAAATTTGGAGTCATCTTTGGATTTTTTTTCTATGGAGGAAATTTTACGAGATCGTGTTTTCACAACACAGGCGCTCTAGCACATATCCTTAACTATAATATATATGAATTACAAATTGAAATCACAAAATTTGTTGAACAAAACCTTGTTTCAAAATAAGCGATTTATCGTCTCCCCAGGTATGGTGCGCCCTTAATGTGAAACATTTAAAGACAGTACCTCACCTCTAGGTGCATTGTTATTGTGAACTGAATACTATTTCAAATCAAAAAACTGATTAATTATTCTCTTAAGCAAAACTTCTTTCAATTCTGTTTTAAATGCCTTTAACAACGATCGCACGTCTATATGTTGGCTGTGTTAAACACCGTGATTAACTTAGTGAATCTTGAATGAAATTTATGTATTATTTATTTATTTTTTCAAACAATGAAACACATCAAAGCTAAAAGTCTTATCGCTAAAACAATTTAGTCCACATAATCATTGGATAGAGATATTAGAAGATTGGTCTAGGTGTATTTAATAATAATGCGTTTACTACTATCAGTCAAGATGATAGATCACCATAACCCACATTAAGCAACTTCACGCATATTAAAATGTACCCCCTTCTTAGCTGTGGGACCTAAACTAGGCTCATAGAGACCTGGCTAATAATTGGAGCGAATATTATGTAAATTTTAATTAACTTTTGCAATTATTGCGACTAATGCAATTCAATATTTATAATTAATGTTACTTACTGATAAACGCAGCAATTTAGAATTCGAAATAGGTACCTATTATAATCAATTCTTTGACAATGCCCCTCTACAGCAGCTATAATCGTATGTACCTACATAATTAATAATCAGTATTTATATGCTTAAATGTAAATGTATATGAAATGCTTGTCTGTTTCTGGCACCTCTACTTAGATAAAGACATGTAATTAAGTAAGTACTATTATTGACGTAACCAAGTGTTCCATTGTGTCCCTATGGTTTGAATAAATGAGTATGAGTATTTTTCGGTCTCGAAGGTTCAATTAATATTGCCACGGAACGGAATGGAAACAAATTTTGTAACAAAATTGTACATACTATAATTAGTTTTAGTGTAAGATACAAAGCTGCATAATCGTTACTGGGGGTTCCCGAGAACGCGTGACAATTCTTCCTGTTTTTTTTTTGCTCGTCGTTTTATGTTACACATATTATATAAAGTTCATTTTGCTATGTTCAGTTTCGTTACAAAGTTTGTTTCCGCTCCGCGGCAATGTAAAGTCTGCCTCGCTAGCCACAGTAATCACATTGTCAGTTAGAATAGGATTTCTGCCCTCCTTATTGCAAACGCAGTACTTGCAAAATAGCGGTCTGGAGATAAAGGCGGGAAACATATTTTTTGATACCTAAACAACAAGTGTATGTTATATGGATAACTTTTGAAGTGTACCTAAAAAATAAGAAAAAAATCAAGTACAGTAAATGTAGCAAGTACTGCACAACCTTCTGGCACATACTGAATGCTGCAGATCTTGTTAGCAAAAGCAATATTTTTGTGCAAGTCCCGCGTTTCTCGTTAAATAAAAAACATGTTTATAATAAAAAAAATCATGAAAAATATTTTTTTATGTATGTATTATTAGCCTCTTGACATGTTATTTTTGCAAAAAAGTCCTAAAAATGATGATTACTGCAAGAACAATTAGCAGGGCAGATTTAGCGACCGAAAAGTCATCGCTAACAATGGCGATACTTCCGCCCCTACTATATATGGTGTAAAAGTTGCTTACCTTGAAATCGTAATCCAAGTCAATAATATTACAGTTGATAAGGTTGGAAGGCGGTATAGGCGGCACTTCCATCTGCACGTTCCAGTGCTTGGTGGAACCGGCCGGCGCGGGACCTTCTTGTATCGTCAGCACTATATCTTTAGTCTTCTTCATAGCTGACGATGGGGATGTTGCTCTGTACGTTACCACCTTAAACAATATTTAGTTACATGTATTTACAAAAAAAATATTATATAACTATTCTATCAGTTATCTGGTTCCCATAGTACAAGCTCTGCTTAGTTTGGGGCTAGATAGCGCTGTGTGAAATGTCCACCAATATTTATTTATTATTATTATTTATTTAGTTGTATATATTAGTGAATACTCTGTCGCAAACTAACTAAACTAAAATAGGGCCTTACAACAAAAAAGTAAAACACCCGATGAACACCTGTTTAAAACAAATCTTATCAATAATTAGTAAGGATTTTTTTAAACAGGGATTTTTTTTATAATTCATAATTATTGTCCAATGTCACCAAGTGTGACGTCAAAACGAAATATTGGGCTACTCGTCCCTTAGCGGGTTTATGTATCGATGCAAGTACGAGGGCTGCTATTTATGTATCCGGAATAAAATAAAATAACTATCATTGACTGTTAAATATGGTTTTATTGCTTTTCAAAATATTCGCCATGATGATCAATGCACTTTTGCATTCGGTGAAACCAGTTTTCATAGCACTTTTTCCAATCGGAAGACGGTATCTCCAAAACATGATTTTTGAATGCCTCAACGGCTTCTTCTCGGGTTGAAAATCGTTGACCACGTAATTTATTCTTCACGGTTGGGAATAAAAAGAAGTCGTTGGGTGCCAAATCAGGGCTATATGGCGGATGACCCGTTAATTCCACCGTTTCACCCTCCAAATATCGCCTTCTGGCAAACAAATGGTCGTGTACCACTCTGAATTAACAGATTTACAATTTTCTAGGGATACAGTAGCCACGTGTCCATCTATACCAAAAAAACAGGCGACCATTTGCTTCAAAGTGCTTTTCGCACGAGCAACTTTTGTTGGGTTCGGCTCATGTTGGAAGACCCAAACTGTTGACTGTTGCTTAGTTTCGGGGTCATATGCATAAATCCAGGATTCATCACCTGTGTAGATATTATATACAGCTTTTGATGCACCACGATTGTATTTTTTTATCATTTTTTTGCACCAATCGACACGAGCCTGTTTTTGATCTATTGTCAAGTTGTGCGGTATCCAACGCGAACAAACTTTTTTTGCAGCCAAGTGTTCGTGTAATATCTTATGTATACTCGTCATACTAATGCCCAAGATCGCTTCTATCTCTCGATATGTCACATGACGATCTTGCATTATTAGTTTACGCACTGCGTCGATGTTTCGTGGCACAACAACTGATTTAGGCCGACCATCTTTAATTTCGTCCGTGAGCATACGACGTCCACGATTAAACTCACTAAACCAGTGATACACAGTAGTCTTCGATGGTGCTTTATCCCCAAAAGTCGAACTGAGTTGATCGATACACTGCTGTTGAGTTAGACCACGTCGAAAATCATAAAAAATCATCGCACGAAAATTTTCTCGAGATAAATCCATTGTGATAATGACACGCAATTTTTGAAATCGCGCCACACAATGAAAACAATTGACAGACGGACGAAATAACCTGCATTCTACAGCCAAAGAGTTCCATTTTCAAACGTGATAATTTCTTTTTAAATATTATTTATGCAGTGGTCAGTTCCGGATTCTTAAATAGCAGCCTATGTACTCCTTAGGATAAAAACTTAAACCATTTTTTTTCATGAATAGATCGTCGTTTGACCGCAGCCTGATCCTGACCTGAAGCACCTGATGGTAGATGGTAGCAATGATGTGGTCTTAGATGAAGCACGAAGATCTAGAAGACACCAGTTTACTCTTACCTTAGAGAGGCCCAGATTGTCTTCAGGAAAAACAGACGAAGGTGAAGTATTCCATTACCTTAGTTGTACGCATTAAAAACGTAAAACCAAAACGAGACGAGACGTGCGTCCGCTTATCCTTTGATGGAAAGGAGATAGTGGTGAATGATTAGTTCTCACCTTCCTCAAGAACACCTTGACAAGATGAACCTGCACATTGGCCTTGTTCTCGATGTCGATCTGCACCGGGATCACCTGCCCGGGGCAGTAGCCCGACACCGGCGCCTGCACGTCCACTGACAGCGGCGGCGACGCGCAGCACAAACAACAGAATGTCTTCTCCATTTGTATGCGGATTGGCTCCTGAATTAACAAGTAACTGTTTTATCAAACTATTAATTACAAAACCATTTAAAAAATTAAACCAAATTGTCAAAGTAATAACTTTAATTCGTCATTAAAATATTCATCGAAAGTATTGCGGTGGTAGCCTAGTAGTAATCAATGGATTTTACACTGAAAGAAATAAGTAGGCATTTACACGTGCACAAAACAGTTAAGGAAAACATCGTAGCGAGACTAACATCGAAGTCATTTGGGTTAAGGGGACACCGGAGGGGAATCGCCCATACAACACGTACTACCAAGATCATTTCTAATTGGAGCATATTTCTACCTTAATAAGGTATTATTTTAATTTTAATATTATTTATCTAGGTTCCCAACCATATATTAGATCAAAATACTTACCTAAAATGAAATAGAAGCGTATCGCATTCTGCATGTTTTTACGTCATAAAAGACCTGTTTTCAACCTAATTGTTTCGTATTAAAAACAACAACATCTTACGTATCCTAGTCATGGGAACATAGATTATATCGTCTAGTTACAGAATAACAACACAATGAGAAAAATACAACAAGTTTTCAGTCATCATTTTTGGTATTACGGAACACAGTCAAAATCTAATCAAATTTCCATTGCTATCACTTTCGCTCTGCGTGGCTAAATTTCGTCACTAAACAGGTATAGCGATATTGAGGCCGAAGTTTTTGACGCGGCCGAATTGAAGTTGCGCTCGGGGTTCGCCGGCTTCTTAATATTCAAATAGGCGGCAATTGGCTTGCAACCTCTCACATTGAATGAAAAAAGTGAACCCCCTAATTATAATTATTGGGGGGGAATAAGATCAGCATTGACGCCCGCACGATTTCGATGAAATTTATTATAATCACGCTTTACATTAAATTAAAATAAATAAGGATTAACACACAGGCTACTTCTTTTACCCGGGCGAAGCCGCTAGCAGGAACGGCTAGTTCATAAATATAGTAAGTTTTAGTAGTTAGTATTTCATAACATACCTTATAGGATGGGTTGAGATTCAGATCCAAAGCATTAATAACAGTAAAAGCCATCTTGGTCTCCTGATCAAACTTCCATGGCCTATCGAGGGTCACTTTCACAGTGTATCTTACATATCCATGTTCCCCTTCAAAAGAGGATGGTAGGACTGGAGGTAGGGTGCAAGTGAAGTTGTACACTTGCTTGCCAGATGGTATTTCTATCTCATTGCCTGTGAAGTTAAGAAGCAATAATTTAAGCATTATGTCCTTCCGCCGTTATTGGAGGCCTTGAAACATATTTTGAGAGATAGTCCTTTCGTTTCCGTCCGTAAAGTCGATATTATTTGCTGTAGTTCCGGTAGTCGGCGCTTGGGGGCGCTATTTCCGGCGGTCATGTTCACCAGTAATTGCGCATTTCTCATCAATTCATCATTGGCGTCCTGATTTTTGTGCCGTAAAGACGTTTAAGTTTAAAAGGAGTTAAAATAAAATTATTCTAGTCGTAACGCTGTTAGCGTTCGCTGAATTAAAAAGTAAAATAGTTGGAATATAATTTAAAAAATACTGTAGTTTCGTAGAATATATGTCGGATAGTAGTAGTGATGAACATTTTCGTGATTGTGTGACCTCATCGTCGTCAAGTGAAGAAAATCGCGTAGTGAATGATGAAGGTGATGGCGTGGACAGGCGTAAGAGGCGTAAGCGCAGGTGTGCAGCGGACGACGCACAGAAGACAAAGAGATCACGTAAGGAGGGTAAGGTATTGGAACGCCTTACCCAGCAGTTGGAATTCAAAACTTTTATCGAGCATGACCTACCAACCTGTGGGTTGTTACCCTCCGGACTATAAATGCCCATCAAATAAACCGGAAGTACAAAGTGAGGAGCCAGCCGAGCCTGCCCTCAAATTAGATTTCGAACTGACCACTAATTTAAAAAGACCCACCTTTGCAAATGCCTCTCAGGAGCATCTGCAATCATTGAATTCGTTGCAACATTTTAAAACTGAAAACTGGACAAACGTCCGTAATTCAGAAATACAAAAACCTATAATGCACGATATTTGTTGACTTACGAGGCAAATGACGAAATTAAACAGTTTGAGAAGTCTAGCTTGATTGGAACCGATAGATCCTTGGGTGCAATCACCCGACGCAGACCCCGATCATCAGACCTACTCCAATGGACTGAAGAGGCAAACAACATAACCAATGAGTCCATGGTTTCAAAATATAAGAAATTTTTCCCGGAGATTTTCAGAAAATCTCTCTTGATTGTTTACAGTTAGTATGTGACCGTCGGCGCCGGGCTGACATTATAGAACAAAGGCGTGATGATGCATTCACAAGTCTAATAAAAAAAAATATTTACGAGCCAGTTTATAAAGATACCACCATCTTGCGAGTATTTATTTGATAAAGAACCGTTTGCTGAATATTTAAGAATAATGGTGGCAGAAATTCTCCGAGAACAGGGAATACGTATAGTGGTGTTTTTGGACGATTATTTAATTATTGATGAAATTAATAGACCAGACCAAAACGGTGCTCGAAACCATGCAAGAATTAGGTTGGAAGGTGAACACTGAAAAGTCTGTTCTCACACCGAAAACATCCCTGGAGTACTGATTTGAGGTCTGATTTGGGACAGGACACGTCGCAGATCAAAAAATTTCTTCCCGAGAAGAAAATACAGGGACTGCAAGGGATTATATCAAAATTGTTGAATCGAAAACGGGCGACTCTCAGATAAGTACAAAGTATAGTGGGAAGCCTAAACTTTGCTCGGCTTGTCGTTCAACAGGGCCGTCTCAAATTTCGCTCCTGCAACAGCTTACTCCAAAACCCACCAGATAAGCTGTCTCGTCAGTCAATCAAGGAATAAACTGGTGGCTACAGAATTGCCAGAAATCATCAAGACTGCACCCCCCTTCAAAAACGCATTTCTTGACAACCAATGCAGAAGACTCCGGATGGGAAGCAGAGCTGAATGGAATTCAAATAGGTGGAAATTGAGTAAACGAGGAAGAGCTGTTTCATTCGAATAGCAAAGAATTGTTGACTGTTCTCAAATGTTTTTCCCTATTTGGTCTTTTCTGAGCCATTCGTCAGTGCTGTTACAGTGCGACAACCGCTCCGTCGTAGCATATCTGAGGAACGAGGGAGGAAGTCAATCGGTAGAGCTGATGAATGTGATCTATCAATTTTTCAAGATTTTAGGTCGGTACGATATCCTATTAGTAGTCCATCATATCCCGGGCAGATACAACATCGTAACCGATCGCCTTTCTTGGAAATCCATGCTTCCCGAGTGGCACTTACTGCCTGTGTTAACGAATAGGGTGTTCGCAAAATGGGGAGTTCCAGAAGTGGACCTATTTGCATCGGTTCGAGCCCATGTCGTACCTCAGTATGTCAGCCTGGACCAATGAGACCCAGGAGCATGGAGATACAACGCCTTTTCTTGGGAGTGGGAGTTCAACCTAGCGTATTCCCGCCCCCGAATCTGATGCCGAGATGCATCTGAATCGAGCAAAAGGTATGCATCTAATAGTAGCTCCGAAGTGGCCTCACCCGTTTTGGAAAGCAGATCTCAAAGCTCGGTCAAGAACTCCACCCTTCACAATTTGAGTTTTAATAGATCAGAGACGGTTTAATAGATCTGACGGCTGGCCATCCTCCACCCAAGGTACAAGATCTAACAATGGAGGTTTGGAAATGTGGGGGTGGTCTCGGGCTGTAGAAACTTGGTCAGGTAAACAAAAATACCTTTTAAGGGCTGGATGGCGAAAATCCACTCTTAATACTTATAAACCGGCTTAGAAGCGTTGGGTTAAGTTGTGTCGTAGGTCAGGCAGGGGTAACTGTCACAAACCCTTCGGGTGGTAGCAAGATTTTTGGCTGAACTTCACCTGATAGACAATTTAGCGTACAGAACTATCTTGGTGCATAAATCTGTCGTCTCTACACTATGTAGCACAGAGGATAGCTCACATCTTAGTTCAAATGTCTTAGTAAAGCCAATTTTAAAGTCTATTGCTTGTAACAATTCTAAAAGGCGTCCGGAAAAATGTGTTTGGGACACTAGTATTTTAATTTCGTGGTTAACAAAGAATAAAGTAAATTCTGAAAGCTTGTATGATATTTCGCGATGGTGTTCTATCCTCCTGCTTTTGTGTTCGGGACGTAGAGTACATGACCTGACGCTTTTAAGCATTGCTGATGAATTTTTCGTAAATCACAGTGAAGATCGCTCTGTGACTTTTTGGCCCATATACGGATCGAAAACTGACTCTCAATCGCACATTCAATCTGGCTGGAAGCTATTTTCTAATCGAGAAAATCATAATCTTGATCCAGTTTTATCCCGGAACTAACAGGCTATAGTCACATTACTACAACCAGACATAAAACACAGAATGAAGGAGTAGTCATCTATTATAAAAAACATCTAAAAGTATCGTTTGAAGAACCTGATATTAATGATGCAAATTGTCTCTTACTTAAATTGATCTCGGGTATCTATCTGCATCCTAGGAATTTACCGCCCCCCTAGTAAATGTAATACAACAGACTTCATAAACTCCATAGATGTACAACTCTCCAAACTTAGTAATTACAAAAATATTATCATGTGTGGCGACATAAATATTGATATTGCTCCCAACACTCGCGATAAGCGTTCATATGAATACCTTAATTGTCTTGCAAGTCACTGTCTACTTCCGGGTCCTGATCTTCCAACACGTGGCCATTCCTGCCTCGACCACATGATGATTAAAACCAAACTTGAGGCCGTGTGCTTTGTGGTTGATTCATCGATCACGGATCACGAATGTGTCTCCTTGAGTATTAAGTTGAACTCGCAACTTGACTTTGCTAATAAACAATCTACACGTATAGACTATGAAACCTTAGACACTGCTTTTAACAAAATAAACTTTGAAAACATCCTAAGATGTGATAACGTAAATACGGTTACAGACCTTTTCGTCGGTTACCTCTCAGCCGCAATAACAGAAAGCTCAAAAGCACAAAAAACTCCCAATCGTCAAAGAATAAATAAACCTTGGATAACCAAGGGGCTCTTGCGCTGTATGAAAAATAGAGATAATCTGCATAAGAAATTGAAAAAAATCCTGATCATGAAGTTTTTAAAGTAACATACAAAAGGTACAGAAACTACTGTACAATATTGCTAAAAAGAGCAAAAAGAAGCAATGAGAAACACGAGTTAGAAGTTGCTAAAGATAATAAGAAAAAAATATGGGAGGTGATTAAAAGTATTGGTGGTCTGAACAAAGTAGTTGATCACTCTTCAAGTCTTATATCTTTGACCAATCCTATGGGTAGTGTGAACGACGTTAACAACTTATTTGCTAGTATTGGTAGAAAACTGGCTGAGAATACACCTTACCACTCAAACTTGTCCTTAACGCAAAGCTCTCCCACCCTTAAATCAATGACAACCACCCCTAGTAAATCACTTGTTCTTCTACCCACCGACGAGACGGAAATAAATATATTAATAAATAATTTGAAAGAAAACTGTGCGGTGGGACTTGATCAAATATCTAGTAAAGTAATTAAAAGATATTCACACCTATCACTCATATATGTAACCTCGCCATCTCATCCGGCATATTTCCACAAGCGTTCAAAATTGTTCTGATCAAACCTATCCATAAGGGGGGAAAGAGGGACTGTGTCAATAATTTTAGGCCAATTTCTATTCTTCCAGCCCTGTTAAAAATTTTAAAACGCGTTATGAACAAACGTCTGGTTGATTACCTTGAGTCAAACAACCTTCTCTCATCATCTCAATACGGATTTCGCTAAGGGAAGTCAACAAACGATACTGTTCACAAACTTGTCAACTCGATTGTAACTAATCTAGATGTAAGAATGAAGTGTCTATCAATCTTCCTCGACTTGGCTAAAGCTTTTGACACGGTCTCAATCCCCCATCTTCTAAAAAAGCTCGAACAGATTGGAGTCAGAGGTTGAGAGGCTTGAGCTCTTCAAGAATTATCTGTGGGATAGAAAACAGCGAGTTAAAATTGACCAATGGACGAGTGCCGAACAAACAGTGAGTTATGGTGTTCCACAAGGCAGCATACTTGGTCCAACGCTGTTTCTCGTCTACATAAATAACCTGTGTAATATGCGAATCCACGACGGCACCATCCTAACATTTGCAGACGACACGGCGCTATTCTTCAGTAGGAGAAGCTGGGAAAATGTTTTTAAATCTGCTCAACAAGGCATGAGCGAGGTCTGTTCATGGCTCCAGAGCAATATCTTAACATTAAACGTCTCGAAAACGAAATACATTGCCTTTGCTCATAGAACAAACCTGCTCCCTCCCCCTACTCTTATCATCAGAGCTCCATAATTGTTTTCCTGGTACGAATAATTGCACCTGTTCCTGCCTTGAAAGGACAGTGTCCATAAAATATCTAGGCGTCACTATTGATCAGACTCTCACTTTTAAACAGCATATTGATGTCCTTGTCACGCGGCTACGCAAACTCATTTTCATATTCAAAGCACTGAAGAATGTAGCCGACCGCAGGGTGATCAAAATGATCTACCTGGCCCTCTGTTAAGCTATTGTCGAATACAGCATCACCTCTTGGGGTGGTGCAGCTAAAACTCATCTCATACACCTAGAGAGAGCTCAGAGATCTATTTTGAAGGTGAGCGCTGGCCTGCCGTATCGTTTTCCTACTGTGGACCTCTATAATAAATGGGATGTCCTTACAGTCAAGCAAACTTTTTTACTACATATCACACTTAGTAAACACGTTCAGCTAAGTTACAATCCATAAACGATAAAAGGAAAGCGGAGGAAGGGTACTGTATGCCGATCTGCCTCCTATCGCACTAGCCTTTCTCATAACTTTTTTTGCTTCCTAGCTGACCCACACACATACACACAGCACAGACACACCCTTACACATCTTCATAAACACACACCCACGCATGTATTCTTACGCATCACTGTCTAATATATTAATAAATGTAAGTTAGCCAGCGGAGTGGGGCTCTGGTGACCTGTATCACAGGTTTTATAAACCGATCACAGGCACCAGTCACTCGCAAAACAGGTGTACTTCAGAATAAGAACCCTTAGATATAAGTGATATTTGTAAACCTTTTGTCGAGAGAAATAAATAAAATAAAAATTAAAAAAAAAAATTAGTTTTATGGGTCAAAAAGTTACTAACGCTATGTAAAGAAAGAAGAAACATAGCTAACATATAAATTAGAAAGTTTATTTTTTAACCACTCGTGGTACAGCTAAAGCTGGTTCTAGAACTATTATTGCAGGATGGGTGAAATCTGTTTTGAAAGAGGCAGCTCCTGGAAATGTCAGGTCAGCTGTAGCTTCAAGGGGCTGGATTTACAGAGAGCCATTAGATAGGATCTTGAAGAGGACTAATAGGAGATCAGAAAATACATTACTAAAATTTAATAAAAAAGAAATTAAATCTAGACCTAGTATATAATGCTTCAATGAGCACCTCTCTTGGGGCACTTTTTGAACCTGTCCAGTGAAATAAGTAACTCGTAATGTTTTGATTGGAATATTAAGATTGTTAAAGAAAATTACCCATATAAAGACATTTTATATTAAGTTGATTGTGAATTATCATGTAAGTATAAGGTACATATATATATATATATAAATAGTTATTATTTAAAATGTGATTAAATTGAAAAATATAATTATATGTATATAAGTAACTTAATTAACTTAATAAGTATAATAATGTATCACACTGGCGTCCGGTTCACCAGGCGAGAACAAACATCATCTCAAAATATGTTATTAAGGCCTTGAACAACAGCGGAAGGACTTAATAGGAGAGTTTTACCTACCATTAAAACTCTTATTATGTCCGGAGCCTTATTCGAGGCCTTAATAACATATTTTGAGACAATGTTTGTAGTCAGTTCTGCCTGGTGTTAGATATAGGTAGATTAAGTTATTTTGAGACCCTCAATGATGAGAAATGCGCAATTACTGGTGAACATGACAGCCGGAAATAGCGCCCCCAAGTGCCGACTACCGGAACTACAGCAAATATTATCGACTTTACGGACGGAAACGAAAGGACTATCTCTCAAAATATGTTTAAAAAGCCTTGAATAAGGCTCCGAACATAATAAGAGTTTTAATGGTAGTTAAAACTGCAAATAAAATGGGAGTAAAAACTTGTTTCTGAACTACATTGTAATTTGACACCTGTGAAAAAGGCCCTGCAATAGTGGAGGGATTGAGAATCTCCCATTAAAGTGCCCTTACCTGAATTACTTCCAAGAAGATAGTAAGTGATTTGGAAGTACTCCTCATTCCCACTGTGCATGGTATCAGTGGATTCTGTCTTCCCTTCGGAATTCTCCTGCTGTTTGCTCTCATACCACTCTGTGTGTGCTTCACCCTTGAACTTGACATGGATTCCTGAGAAAAAATAGGTAAGAAAGTAAAAAACATGTAGATATACCTATTGCTGGAACCCCCCCTTCCCCCCAAAAATTGGCACTTTTGAGTTTTATGCAAAAAAATAACGAAACCATAGATAAGCCAAAAAATTAAAATAGAAGGTATTTTTCTAAACAACAATGACATTAACGCGCCGGCGAAACCTGAGCGCAACTTCAATACGGCCGCGTCAAAAACTTCGGCCTGAATATCGCTATCCCTGTTTAGTGACGAAGTTTAGCCACGCAGAGCGACAGTGATAGCAATAGAACGATTCTAAATTTAATTAGATTTTGACCGTGTTCCGTAATACCAAAAATGATGACTGAAAACTTGTTGTATTTTTCTCATTGTGTTGTTATTCTGTAAGTAGACGATATAATCTATGTTCTCATGACTAGGATACGTAAGATGTTGTTGTTTTTAATACGTAACAATTAGGTTGAAAACAAGTCTTTCATGACGTAAAAACATGCAGAATGCGATACGCTTCTATTTCATTTTAGGTAAGTATTTTGATCTAATATATGGTTGGGAACCTAGATAAATACTATTCAAATTAAAATAATACCTTATTAAGGTAGAAATATGCTCCAATTAGAAATGATCTTGGTAGTACGTGTTGTATGGGCGATTGTCCCTCCGGTGTCCCCTTAAGATGTCTTACTGGTAACAGTCAACTTTTTGTGCTGGCTATTTGGTGCAATTATCTGGATTTTTCTTAAGACTTGGTAGATGATAGAAAAATGTGTAAATTTTTACATAAATATAAATAAAAAAAAAACGCTTTGTAAAAATTTAACAGTGTAGCATTAATCGATACGACGCAAACTGAACGGTCGAACATTGATTTCCGAGCGAATTTCGCAATTAAGTACGGATTTTCCAAAATTAATATCTCAAAAAAGGGTTTCGCAAATCACCACTTCACATGTAGGCTTCGTTTATGTGCTTAAAGCTACACATGAAAAAAAATTAAAGTCCTATGTAACATTTCCAAGTGGAAAGTTGAGCCCTCAAAAATTTACGTACCCACAGTTTGGCAGGCGAAATAAATGGACGAAAACGTGATCTAGGACGTCTATGACGATGGGGCAAGTCACACATTGTAAACAGTAATCATAACGAAGGCTATGACTCATGTTTTTGTCGGTAAAACAAAGTTAGATCCAGTACCTCGAACTTTCTTTGGGCTATCAAACACGTATTCTATTCGCCCATTTATAGTTTGACCAGCGTAGTAGGTGTTCCACTGGTTGTCTAAGTAAATATTAGCTTCTTTGATCCCCATTTTCTCTGTGAATTGAGGCGAGGCGACTGACGAGGCGAGTGAAGCACACACAAAAATTCACTTTGCAAATTTGACAATTTGCACAGTGCTGCCAACTTCCATAAATTCGAGTCCCTAGACTCACTCAAATCTCAATATCAAAAGTCGCTAGAATGTCGCTAAAACTGATTATACCATGAGCGGACTCAGGATTTTGTTCACAAGAGGCTAGTGGCAGGTTTACTAAAGCAGGTGTTGAGATTAGATTAGTATACCTTACCAGGTTACATGTATTTTGTTTGTGCATCTAAAATTTGGCGCGCAAGTCGCTTCCGAATATATATTTTTTGAAGTTAAACTTCTTTACGCACGCTTGACTTGGGGAGTAAGCTGGTGAATGCATTACGAAAAGTGCGGACGGAAGTTGAGAGGGAGATATAAGTTAGTGAAAATAGAAAGAGAGGGAGTTACGTTTCGTATATTTTTAAACGTTAATGTGCGAGTGCGAGTTGCCTCTGTCCAGAGTGAACAGACTGATCGTCCTAAAGACGTGTGGACAGCTCATGAAATTGATCTGCTGATGCATCTGACAGAGTCCGCGGACGCATCTGTTGACGTGTAGAAGAGGCTTAAGACACAGTGCAGACCTATTGTCTGTATCACACTGTAGGAGCAAGAGAGAGCAGTGCACATGCACAATTTATTTCTCTTTTCCTCTCATAGCCAGTTTATGGTTATGTTTATGGTTATGTTCAGTTTATGGCCAGTTTATACAGGGTTCCAGGAAAAATCGTGCTAGATCCGTTAAGGGCGAGGAGTACCCATCATTTCTGACTTAGTTTACTATAAAATACCCTACACTAAACTTAACCCTTTTCGAGATATTCGACTTTTAATTTTTTTATTGAAAATTGCCGATTGTTAGGCTACTAAATTTATTTTTGTTTATTTTGTATATCTTATTATTATTATTATTGCATTTTTACATGTGTAATAAGATGCTTTAGGACGTCAGTCATTAAAATAGTGCATAAGTTAATTGAATAGACCGTAGTAGACAAGTGAAAGTTAAGAAATAAAAAAAAATATTAGAAAGTTTATTTTTCTCTAAGGGATATCAAAAAAAATATTATGGCAGTTATTCGGCAGATGTTTTTTTTTAAATATCTACATTTTATCAGCTATTTAACGAGGTATAACAATCTAGGGTTTGTATTACATTTCGTGGAAAAAAAGTAGTTGGGACGCTCCAGGTAGCAGTTCTAACGGTCCCGCGCCTATTGTCCTTCAAGTTAAGACGCACCGTGCGAGCGAGACAAGTGACGATTTATGTAGGTGCGATTGAAAGAAAAAATGTGTAGAGACCGGTTAGGGCTGGGAATACAAGAGGGGTATTGTTTTGGTTGTCAGTCTGCTTTTGTGCTTCGTACATAGTAGATGTGATATCGTTTTGCTCTTTTTCTCGACTTGGCTGTGATTCTGGACTATTTTTTCTGGCCAGCAAGAAGTCCGAACCTAACCCCCATGGATTTTCATGTGTCGGGATGCATGAAAAGTCTTGTGTACAGCGAGCCGAATCCAGTTTCGTCTGTGGAAGACTTAAGAGAAAGGATTGTAGATGCAGCAAATAAAATGAGGACCACGTTGATCACTGGAGTAGTGAAGACTGGTCTCCGTAGAAAGATGCGACAATGTATCAGAAATAGAGGCGGCCATGTTGAACATGAACTGTATAATAAGACAAAGTTGTGTGAAAACCTTTAATAAATGACATTACATGCTTACCTATTGTTTTATTTTACTTTTTAGGGCTAAGTATAAATTTTCTTCTCCACTGTCGCATATAAAACTAAATTTTTTTCAATGAAATTGAATAAAACCCTAGATTATTATACCTCGTTAGATAGCTGATGAAACGTAGATATTTAAAAAAAACATCTGTCAAGCAAGTGCCATTATATTTTTTTTTACTACGGTCTATTCAATTATCTTATGCACTATTTTAATGATTGACGTCCTAAAACATCTTATTACACATGTAAAAATGCAATAATAATAATAATAAGATACACAAAATAAACAAAAATAAATTTAGTAGCCTAAAAATCGGCAATTTTCAATAAAAAAATTAAAAGTCGAATATCTCGAAAAGGGTTAAGTTTAGGGTAGGGTGTTTCATAGTGAAGTAAGTCAGAAATGATGGGTACTCCACGCCCTTAACGGATCTAGCACAATTTTTCCTGTAATCCTGTATATATCTCAGTCAGTAGTTCGTTTGCGAGTTTACTAGCGTTGCGAGAACGGTGATGGCTTGATTATTTTTCGTAATTGAATTTCGTTCTTGAACAGTTTTTTATATTAATATTTTGACAAAGAAGTTTTACTTCAGTCGTGTGGTCTAAATCACACTCGTTTTTTTTAAATTCTACATAAAAAAATCCTTGATACAACAAAAAAAAATTCTTATTAAGTTATAGATTGCTTGCAGCACTGTTGCAGGAAGGACGATTGCCAACTGTAGGACTTTTTCTTTCGGAAGACAAGATAACTTTTTTATACGAATAAGCTAAAAAAAATGTGCCAACAGAAGTGAAAACTTAAACACACTATACTACAGATACTTATATACACAGGTGTTGGTAACGGTAACAGTGTCGCGAGTTCAATGCTTTTGTTCCATCTCAAAAAATGCCCAACGCGCCTAAACAAGTTTTCACTTCAAAAAAGGCCATTCTACTGTTTTCCTTGATTTTCAAGGTGATGGTGTATAAATGTTATTTTCGTTCAAAGTAAAATATGTGCCCCCAGTTAAGTCAAATTCTCGTAACATCATCGTAACTGTACGAGGTTGACAGCGTCCTCGTCCCTTGTACAAAACACTACAAATCTCGTATTTGTAAGAGGAACCTCGTACGGTTGGCAGCCCTGGTCCACAGACTACTAATACACTGTTATTTCAATCATTAATTCCCCAGTCTAATGTCTATTCCCTTGACACTTCTATAAAAGTGCTTGAATGAATTCAAGAGTGGATGGGATTTTGACGTGGAGTGATAGCGAGTAAGCCGAACGGAGAAAATAGTGCTTTATTTTAACGATTTTGGCCTCTTTTCTTTAACTTTATAACTGTTTGATAAATCTAAGTGTTGTGTTGTCCACTTAAGGTGGTGGTAAGACTATTCTAATTGTATTTATTTTCATAGAAGAGTCGAAAGATCTGTGTTTGAGCTTGGTAAGCCTCAAGCATGGATTGCGACACGCCGGCCCTGCCGGCCCCCCCTGATCCCCCGGACCCTGTTACTCCTTCTGTAGCAACAGGATCTAAACGCCGATTAGAATCAGCCGAACAATCTGCACCTAAAAAACCTGTGACGTCTGCTGAGTTAGACGTACCATCCATACAAACTGTCTACACTCACCCATCGATCGTAGTTGGTTCTATTCAAGCTTACTCATCTTTGGATAAGGGCCCATATGTTGTCCACGTTTCCCGATCAGAACCAGAACCATCCGCTGGAATCACGATCAGACCAATTAAGTTTGGTCAATTTTTGACCACTCACAAATTTACGAATATTTGTGCTGAAGGTGTTAAGAGAGTAGGCCGCAATAAAATATCAGTTGAATTTATTTCAGCTGATGATGCTAACAAATTTACCACCTCCCCAATTCTACCAATGTGCAAGTACATAGCTTCCATCCCCACTTATAATGTGACAAGAATGGGATTAGTTCGCCAAGTGCCAACTGATCTTTCAATGGACGAATTTGCTCAGTCCCTTGTTCTCCCCTCTGGTTGTGGTATTGTTATTAAAGCCCGCCGTCTAAATAGAAAAACTGTTGCAGATGGCACAGTAACATGGGTGCCAACCCAAACTGTTGTTGTGACCTTCCAAGGTCAGCTCCTTCCTTCCAAGGTCTTCCTCTACTACACCTCCCTGCCAGTTGAGCTATACCAGTACCCCACAATTCAGTGCCACACATGCTGCCGGTATGGCCATACTAAGGCTCAATGTAGATCGAAACCCAGATGCTTCCGCTGTTCCAAAGATCACACTGGTGATAGCTGTAACATCCCTGAGGCTGAAGCCTCTTGCCTGCATTGCTCAGGACCACATTTTGCTACAAGCAAATCTTGTCCGGAGCAAAGTAGACAAAAATCCATTAAAGCAGTTATGGCCCAGAACAACATCTCATACGAAGAATCAGCTGCACAGTTTCCTCAGGTATCTCGCTCATATTCACATGTTGCCCAAGAGATGTACTCCCAGCCTTCTCCATACCAAGCCTCGCAGAATAATTATTCTGCAGGTTCATCTCAGTCCCATCCCACTAAGTCATATGTTAAAACTGTCTACGCCAACCCCCTCCCGCGAGCCCCACTGGGTAAGTCTTATGACAAGGCTGCCCACCGAGAGATTGCCACAGACCCAACATCAGCTATGCCCAATGGTTGTGCCATTGGTAATAACCAACCGTTAGGAGTTTCCCCTAACGAAAATATGTTAGAAACATTAATAACATTAATAATAAACATTTTACTAATGAACCCTCATCCCCTACCGTCCAACGTTGCCTCTAAACTTACTCAATTAGTCTCACTATCTGGTCATAATGGATCCAGTAGTCGCTCTGCAGTGGAACAGCCAGAGCATGCGTGCAAAAAAGCATGAACTGGTCCACTTAATTTCAAAATTTCGCCCGTCAGTCATTGCCGTCTCGGAGACATGGCTGAAGCCTGGAACCCGTTATCGGATTTCAGGTTACTCCTGTCTGCGGGACGACAGGGCTGACGGGCATGCCGGCAGCGCCTTGTTAGTAAGGCGCTGCCTTCCCTTTTCCCAAATCACTCTCCCTTCCCATCCTTCTGATATCAACATTGTTGGTATCAGATCCCTTAATATTTCCTTTGTATCTGTATATATTCCTCATCCCAACTCCTCCTTGATTCCCGATCTCCTTCTCCTCTTATCATCTGTTCCTTCCCCCATGGTTCTCATGGGTGATTTTAATGGCCATAACACTATCTGGGGTCATAGCCACTCTGATATGTTTGGTCTTTCCCTATTGGAGATCTTTGATGAAGTCAACTTGTGCCTACTCAATGATGGATCACCTACTCGGAGAGCACTTCCTTCTCAAAACCCGAAAAGCGCTGTTGATCTCTCACTTTGCTCTCCATCTCTTTTCTCTTTGACTCTATGGAAAATTCTCCCTTCGACTTATGGAAGTGACCATTTCCCTATCTTAATTTCTATCTATTCTAATTTTTCGAACCCTTTCCGTAACCCTAGTCCTTCTCTTAAATACAAACTTTCTGGAGCTGATTGGTCAGCTTATTCATCTTCACTTGATCATAAAATAGATTCTTCCACTCACATTCAACATAATGACTCCCTTGCAGCATATAACTCCTTTGTTAATAATATTACTTCATGCGCTGATCTCCACATTCCCCTTAAAAAGCCCTCCAAAGATTTTAGAATCTCTACCCCGTGGTGGGATTCTGAGTGCACAACAGCTGTATCGGAACGGAGAGAAGCTGAAAAAAGTTACAAGGAATCTATGTCTATAGAAAACTTTTTAGTCTATAAAAAATCCTCAGCGAAACTCAGAAAGTTGGTCTCTAAAAAGAAAAAACAGGGATGGATTGGGTTTTGCGAAAACCTCTCGCCTAGAACACCATCATATATCATCTGGAACCAGATCAGACGATTCAGAGGATCATGTAATATCGAAAATATTTCAGCTAATGATCCTTCATCGTGGCTCGAGACCTTTTCGAACAAACTCGCCCCTCCTTCAGTCCCATCTATTTCCTCCTTCCCCTCGATCCCTTCTGAAAATTGTTTTGATCGCCCCTTCTGTTTTAATGAATTGACCTTTGCACTTGACGGACTGACTGACTCTTCCCCCGGTATCGATGGCATCCCTTACTCCTTTCTCACAAAATCTTCTGAAAACACAAAAAAATATTACTTACTTCTTATTAATTCCTTCTTTGAAACCGGCTTAATTCCTGATCAATGGAAAACTCAAATTATCATCCCGGTACTGAAAACTGGAAAGGATCCATCTGACCCTAATGGTCGTAGACCAATAGCTTTGTCCTCCGTCATGGCTAAGGTTATGGAGCACATGATTAAACACCGTCTTGAGTGGTTGGTTGAGAATCGTTCACTACTTGCTAATTCCCAATTTGGCTTTAGAAAGGGCATGAGTACCATGGACAGCCTTAGTCTCTTAACAGCAGACATCCACATCGCGTTCAAAGAAAAGAAATTTCTAGTTGCTGTATTTTTGGACATCGAATCAGCTTATGACAACGTTCTGCTTCCGGTTCTCAGGAGTAAGCTCGTTCAGCTGAGAATACCTGAGAAGCTGGTTCGTTTTATATGCAACCATTTGATGGAAAGGTCTGTTGTTATTAAATCCCACCAAGGTCTCCTCCCTCCTAAGACGGTTTGGAAAGGACTACCTCAGGGTTCTGTCCTGAGCCCACTTCTTTACAGCCTCTACACCTATGACCTTGAGCAATCTGTGAATTCTTTTTGCGAGGTTTTACAATATGCTGACGATCTGTCACTTTATATTACATCCGTGTCAACAGAAGAGGCAAGTAACCAACTGAATTCTGCATTGTCCTACCTTAGCGACTGGTTACTTGATCACGGCTTATCTATTTCTGCTCCCAAAAGTAATGTTGTAATATTTTCCAGAAAAAGAATTTCCCCACCTATTCAATTATTCATTGACCAAGAGATTATCCCTCAATCTAATAGTGCAAAATTTCTAGGTGTTACATTGGACTCAAAAATGACGGGCGTCCCACATTTTGTTATGACCTCTCAAAAATGCGAAAAGAACATTAACATCCTTCGCTCCCTTTCGGGTGTCTGGTGGGGTTCTCATCCGTATTCTCAAAAGCTTCTATACAACGCCATAATTCGGAGTCATTTTGATTATGGAACATTTCTTATGAATCTTTGTAATAAATCTGGTTTAGACAAGTTAGACAAAATTCATTCAAAATGCTTACGTATAATTCTTGGAGCCATGAAGTCATCCCCCATCAATGCTATGCAGGTTGAGTGTGGTGAGCCTCCATTGTATTTGCGTAGACAGTTCCTATCTGATAGGTTCTTTTTCAAATTAGCACAAAACTGTAATCACCCACTTCTTCCAAAATTGTCTCGCCTGCTTAACTTATTTGATATTTACAATCCTGATAAAATCCCCTGTCTCCTCCGTAGTTTCAAACAATTTTCCCAACTTCCTAACCCAGTAATTCAGTTCCCAACTCATCCACTTTATCTCACTTCTTATGAAGCTTTAACATTTCAGCCTAATATCCTCCTGTCCTTTGGTATAGATAAGGAATCTTCCAATGCCCGAGAAAAATTTTATGAACACCTGGATGCTAAATTTAATGGGTGGCACTCCATCTTCACCGATGCTTCAAAACTATCTACAGACAGTGTCGTGGGAGCAGCTGTGTGGATTCCATTCACCAAAATCTCCCTTAGTTTTAAGTGTCCCTCCTCGACATCAGTGTTATCTGGCGAAGCTGTTGCGCTTCTAGAAGCCATCTGTTTCATTAAATCCCACCAATTAAACAACTCTATTATATTTTCTGATTCTAAAAGCTGTCTGCAATCTATTATATCCAACCCTATCCGTTCTGTATCTCGTTTCCCTATTATTCTTCAAATTAGGCAATCCCTTTTTGAATGTCACAATCTTGGGATAAACGTTGTGCTTTCCTGGATTCCAGGTCACTCTGGAATTCCGGGTAATGAGTCAGCTGACTCTTTCGCAAAAGATGCTGCTCAGACAGGTTCCCTTGAACATTTCAAATCCTTCTCACATGACTTATGCCTCCTTCCCAAATCACAACTGGAACAATCGTGGACTGAAGTTTGGAATCGTTCCAAAAAAGATAAGGGTAAACATTATGCAGATATCCAACCCGATATTCCCCGAACTCCTTGGTTTTTTAAATTCCGGAAGGCTAGTAAGACTACCACCTCCACAATTTGTCGTCTTCGACTTGGCCACTCGTGTACCCCTGTATTTTTGGCCAAACTTAGGATTAGGAACCACTCCCTATGTGAGTGTGGCCTGGACGAAGGAAACGTGGACCACATATTCTTCGAATGTCACAGATTGCGGCGTTCCCTCTATGAAATTCTTCCTCCTAAAATCCCTCGTCCTACCTCCTTTAAATGTTTATTAACCCTTACCTTCTCTCCTTTAATTAATTATATTTTATGTAAATTTATAAAGGATAACAACATTAGGTTGTAAATGTATATATTACTTATTAGCTCACTAACCCACATTATCTATAATAGTACTAACAACTAATATTGTGCTGTTTTATATGTTGTGTTGTCTCTTTTCTATTAGAATTATCAAAGGTATTTTCCAAATTTAGAATACCGGTCATATTCTTGACCTACATTAGCTCCTATTAAGTTTATGAAAATATCGCGACATCGACATTGGCGGAATTGTGACACTCCCTAGTCACAGATGCCACAACCAAGAACTGAACTGAATGAATTCAATTCAATTCAGTCCTATTTTTTTTTGTCCATTTTGCTCCGTTAGGATATTAATGTTCTGTGATTTTGCTTGCTTGCAGTGTAAATAGCGCATAAAGTTTGAATAAATGTTTTGTGCATCAGAATGAAAGATATATCAGTAATTATTCCAGTGCATAACGGAGAGAAATGGATTGATAATTGCTTGAGTTCAATAGCTGCTCAATCTGTATTGAAAACTGATTCTCTATCTTTGGAAATAGTCGTGTTCAATGACGGCAGTGATGATGAAACACGAACAAAACTAGAAACTTGGGCCACTTATTTTAGTACTCGGAATGTAGCTTATATAACAATAAATGCAGAAGTTTGCAGAGGGGTAGGTGCAGCCAAAAATGGCGCAGTTGCAAACAGTACTGGTAGGTATCTTTGCTTTCAAGACATTGATGATGTTATGCATCCTGACAGACTCATACTACAGTGGAGAGCAGCAAGCTGCAACCACAATACTTTAATAGGCAGCAAAGTCATAAGAAACCCTGTTAACTCTACACCAAGGTTTATAAACTGGGCTAACAATTTGACACCAAGAGAACTTATATATCAGATATACACATCTAATGGACCTACACTGCTTATGCCTACATGGTTTTGTCATAGATCGGTATTTGAAAATGTTGGAGGTTTCAATGAATCTGGTTGTGGCACTCCAGAAGATCTTCTATTTTTCTATGAGCATTTAGATAGAGGCGGTGAATTAAATAGAGTGGATAAAGAATTAGTTACCTACACTTATCATGAAGGTGCAACTACATTTTCTGTAACAAGACAATGTATATGGAATATCCAACTAAAAAGGCTTGAAAAGTGTGTCCTATCAAAGTGGAACAAGTTTACTATTTGGAATGCAGGAAAATTGGGACGAAAAGTTGTTAGAGCATTATGCCCTGAAACTTTAGAAAAAGTCACTGCTTTCTGTGATGTAGATGTCAATAAAATAGGTCACACAATTGAGTTATATTGTCCTGTAAAGAAAGCAGTGCTTGCAAAAGTTCCAGTTATACATTACAGTGAAGCAGAGCCACCTTTAGTCATCTGCGTAAAACTAGACCTAACAAATGGAGAGTTTGAAAAAAAGTTAGCTTCCTTGAATCTCATTGAAGGCATAGATTATGTTTTATTTTGTTAAATTTAATTCGATTGTTCATGTTTTGTTATGTAGTCCATGTAATTACCTACCTACAGCGAGGTATGTAAAACAATTTATTATTAGAAAGTGAGACACTGTTGACTATCAAAACTGTTTTAGTGTTGTCTATGTTCTTGCCAGTGTTAATGTTATGCAAAAGGTTTATGTAAAATAGCTGTTCTGTGAGATGTGTATTGAATCAGTGTTTTCCAGTAGTCATATTGGTAGTTAGACTAGTCTGACCAATGCAAGTTTTTTATCTCATTGTTCAGATAGTTTTGACGCCTGAGCGTTTTATCAGGATTTCATCAAAAAATGTACAATCACAAAATAATTTTATCACCTAAATCTAGATACACTTTAGGAACTATCTGTCAGCAGCTACCTTAGCCATTCTAAAAAATTACCAACATAATATAGTTTTCCATTAGTAACATTATTTGTGAAGACAATAAGGATTCCTTTTCCTTTGTTTGTTTTTCCTAATTGTCATAAAGGGAATCAAAACAAACTAAAGGGTCTTTCAACAAGGACGGGTCGATGTTAAAATTGAATAAAACAAGATGTGTGTGAGATATTAACGAAATTTATTTTTTATTTAAAAGGCCTATTTATGCCATTATGGATGGAATATGACATCGTTCAAATGTCCGCCACGGCTTCGTATGGTGGCGCGAATCCGAGAGGTCCCATTTTTAATGACTCTGCTGCATAGATCCGGCTGAATCCGAGCGATGGCCTGCGTTATGTTGGCTTTCAGGGCAACGGTCGAATGTGGTTTATTGGCATAGACCTGCGACTTCAGAAAACCCCACAAGAAAAAGTCTAGCGGAGTCAAATCACACGATCTTGGTGGCCAATTCACGTCACCTCTGCGAGAGATAACTCTACCCTCAAACCGTTCATGCAGAATGTCGATTGTGTCGTTCGCTGTGTGGCAAGTAGCGCCATCTTGCTGGAACCACATGTCGTTCACGTCCATATTGTTCAATTCAAGCCAAAAGAAATTGTTTATCATTGATCTGTAGCGCTCGCCGTTGACGGTGATGGCCTCACCAACGTTGTTTTTGAAGAAGTACGGACCAATGACGCCGCCACACCAAAATCCGCACCAAACAGTAACTTTTTGTGGATGCATTGCCACCTGGTGAACCTCATGTGGGTTGTGGTCTTCCCATATACGGCAATTTTGCTTATTAACAAAACCATTCATCCAAAAAAGTGCCTCGTCGCTAAAGATTATTTTTCGGCCAAAATCGGGGTCCTCTTCCAAGCGTTCGATGCCCATTCAGCGAACACACGGCGTTGTCTATGGTCATTAACTTTGAGCTCTTGGGTCAGTTGGATCTTGTACGGTCTGCATCCGTACAATATCCAACTGACCCAAGTCGCGACGCAAAATTCTCCAAGTTGAGGTCTGCGAAAGGCCGAGTTCTTGAGCACGGCGAGAAATCGACTGCCTCAGAGTCTCCTGAACACTCTCACGTACAGCGGCGATGTTCTCGGCCGATCTGGCGTTCCTTTGACGTAAAGGTGTTGGTTGGTTGTTTACCGAACCGGTCGTTTTAAATTTAGTCACCAATCGTTCAAGAGTGGACTTTGAAGGGCCACCGCGTCTGCCGTAAAATGGGCGCAATGCGCGCAACGTTTGCACTAAGGAACACTCATTTTGATAATAAAGTTTTATCATTTGCACATGCTGCTCAACCGTGTAACTTGCCATGGTGATTTGGCATCAGTGACTGAATAAGAAAAAACAGATTTGACAGATGCCGCCAAAACAAAATGGCCGCCACAGATTATTAACATCGACCCGCTCTATTTGAAAGACCCGTTACTTTAAGTAAATAGTTTTTAAGAATAGGACCTTTTTTGTACAAAACTGTACTTGGTTGATATTGAGTGCATCTGACTTGACTACTGAGAATTTTAATTCCCGTCTGACTAGTCATAACTTCATCCACTTACCACTTGGAACACTATCATAATTGTTTTTATGCACTAATTACTCAGTTAATAAATAGTATTACAAACTTACTTTAATGATCTTTGTTTATTTATAGTGATTGTCTTTACAAATAAAATCATTAATAATGAAATATGTGTTTATCTTTTAAATGAATAATCAAATAAATATATGACTTTCTACAAACCTTTACTCCACCTAAAATATAGATAAATTCCCTGTTTTATGGAGTTTAAACATCGTCATTTCATTTATTTTTCTAAAACAAAATTATTTCTTGCTAATAAAAATATTGTTAACGTGGTCAAAACCGGCTCTTACCTTAAATCGAGACATACCTATCTTTATGGGAAAGGAAATCTATCTATGGTGTTAGCTGGTAGGTAAGTATCTTTTTATTTAAAATGATTGGCATGGCAGAGTTGATTTTTAATTTCATATTTAATAACAGATCTAGGGCCATAAATCACGTTTACGGATGTATTTATGTAGGTATTGAGAGTTAGTTTCGGAGCATGAGTGATGATTTTGTACAAATTGACGCCAATTTCAGAATTCCGTTTGTAAACGAAAATTCATATTGTTTTGTGTTATGTCAGCTGTCAATAATTACCGAACGACCGAACTCAAGCAAGAAAGAATTTGGATGTAGGTAGGTACATAGTTAAATAGGTTTTTCGCTAAAATTCTGAGGGATTTTCATGGCCATGTCACCCATGTTTTTGGAACTGCTAACAGATGGCGCTGCTCCATCAAGCACTAGGGAACGTTCATGGACTTAGAATACTACCTACGGGAACGTTTCACGAGTAGCATGTGAGAAATCATCTATTATGTCACACTCACACCTGTTATTTTCCTTCGCATAACCTGTTACAACTTATTCAAATGAAATTACTTTCAGTAGGTAGTCATTTGGGTCTGCTACAAATCTTCGCATTACTTTCATTCATCATATGTTGCCCGTGATTTTTCACATGTGAAATAGCACTAGCAAGAATAGCGAGTGTGACAAATGAAAAATCATTGCCTGTTATTTTTTACATGTGAAATAGCAGTGATAAAAAGTAATCATTTCATCATATAAACATTATTTAAAACTCAATCATTTCCATGCCTATCATGCATTTGTGTGTTCTTTCTTTCTGTGTCCAAAAGAAAGTGATTTATCAATGTCAATTGCCGTATTAGCAAAACTTGATTTAAAACAAAATCATATAAAAATAATTGCTTACAAACAGGAGGGTATGTACCTAAAGAGATGACTAAACCGTGCGTTGTCTCCTATTGCGAAAACAACGGCAGACACCGTTTTCCTAAGGATGGAGTTCGCAAAGCAAATTGAATACAAACAATTAAACATTGTAAACCCTAGTTCGTCCTTAATGAAGTATTCTCTATATGTTCAGCTTACTTTCGTGTAACTGATTTATCCGTGACGCCATAATATTGAAATAATTACAGTAGCTTAATTTAGCGATATTTTAAGTAGGTAGGTACTTAACTACCGATGTTCGTCATATTTCCTCCTTTAGTAAATGAGAAAGTTTGGATGTTTGTTTATTTGTTTGTTACCTACTCAATCACGTCGTAACGGCTGAATGGATTTCGATAAAATTTTGTAAGTACATAATATTTTAGGGCTTGGATTGAAACACGGGCTACTTTTTATTGACAAACCACGCGTGCAAAGCCGCGAGCGAAAGTTAGTAGGTAATAAAATATATGATCAATATTTTTAAAACCACCTCAAAAAATTTCAAGCCTAGACGTGACTTGAACCCGCAACCTTCCTCGTGATACGAGGATGCACTGCCAATTGTACTACAGGCTCTTGTCACGTCCATCAGGGTTCAAGTCCCGTCTAGCCTTGAAAATTTTATGAGATGGTTTTAAAAATATTCGAATTTTCCGTAATGGTTCACTATGTAATACTCTACACTACATTCGCTCAGTAATGTATTTTTCAACACACTTGCTCGTAAAGTGAGCCATAGTACATCGTTCTTGGGCCATAAACCGAACGGACACACGCGTGCGTAATATTATTACACATTAGTGCATAATAGAATTATCCCTACAAACAAAGTTAAGTTAGTACCTAACTGCAAATTATGTGCGAATAAACAGAGCATTTTCGATTTAACCGGGTAAGTAATACTTACAGTTTTTGTAACAACAAAGAGGTTTTATGCCTCTGAAAATCCTATTACATTTTTGGAATCAATAAATGTAAGTATCCCTAAATAAGACGAAAAAACATTTATTATTATCAAATCATTTATAATTCAAAATAATTTGTTAGAAAATATTTGTACATTAGTAATAGTTATGTCCAAAGCAAATCAATAAAACAGTTAAAATAACCAACCTTGTGCCAAAATAGATCAGGTTTTTCAAATACATCATGTAGGTAGGTCTTTAATTGTGTTTTTCTAGTGCTTTAGGACACGCGTGGCAAAATGTTAAATAAATTCGAAAATGTGGATAGCCTTCCATCAGCCGATGCCAACATACAAAATTCAGGGTGCAATTTGCCAACCTTTGATGTATGAATAAGCGGAGACCGACTCTTCGATATTGGGGGATTACCGACAACTAGGAGCAGTGCTGTCATTACAAAATTTATTGAGTTGACTGACTGAGATTCGTTTTAAGCAGTACATGGTGAAATATTTACAAAAACGTAATTTATAATGTTAATACGGTGATTCATGACACGGTAATACATTTTTACCTTGACGGTGGAGAAAGACCAGATTATGGTGGATCTACGGTAATGAGGATCAGTAATGTTATAGAAAATTCAATAGAACTAGTATCCACGTTATTCTTTAAGACATGAAAATGATATATCTTTTTGAATTATCAAAATCGGACCATTAGTTACGAAGATATTATAAAAAAAACTACTAAAAAAAACACTCTGGGACAGCTGTCAGTAAAATCGCGCCTATGAAGTTCTGAATTTAACGGTACGGACAAACGTATCAGTCAATGTCATACTTTATGGGCATGCTGAGCTAATTATAGTGATGAGCGATGAATCATCGTGACCACAGACTATAAACTATCGATATTTTGTATAAAACTTAATTCAAAATTAATTTATCATTTAATTTAAAAAAGTAACATTATTGAATATTAAAAAAAAATATCATTATTTACAATAGTGAGTAAATAAAATCTAAATTCTAACCTACTCGTAACATTCCTTCTGACAACTTTGGGGTTCGAGAGAAGTTTGGCCGCAGCGTTTCTTTTTCCGCAAGACGGCGCCAACGCGCCGCCATCTTGTTTGGCATGCCCATTCTCCTCAGTACGAGTGCTAACGCCTTGTATACGCCACGTGTTTTCCGTTCTCATCACTTTGTTTTTGTTACTATTGCTGTTAATTTGTTAAGTTTATTTATTATTAAAATATTATTAACGTATGTCTTAGATGACATAGCCCAAGAAAAAGGTCATAACGTCATAAGACTGCCTCCATATCACTGCCAGTATAATCCGATCGAGCTTATCTGGGCCCAAGTAAAAGGTTTGTTTGCTCGAATTTCAGTTAGACAGATTCGTTATGTATTAACTCCTGTATAATTTATGATATTAAAATATGTTTTTCTTTCAAGGTTACGCTGCTAGACATACCTCAACACCGCCTTTCACAGCAAATAAAATGTTATAGTTACTAAACACTGCGGTTGAAAATGTATCTGTAGAAGATTGGAAAAAGGACCAATGCAGAAAATTAATGGAAGAAGACTGGGAGCGGGACGTTCGATTTGATAATATTTGCGAACAAGAGTTAATTAATAATAAATTTACAAGATTGCTCTAGCGATTCTGAAAGTGATTCGGATATTGATTTGGGGTGTACTCCTTTGGAATAAATACATGTATGTATTAAAATATTCGTTTCATTTTATGACCCAAATCATAATATAATCCAATATACATACAATTATGGCAGACAGCCTTCGTGGCGATGCGGTAGTGAACACGACTGCTGCGCAGGAGGTCGCGGGTTCGATCCTCGCTCAGTGCAAATATTTGCACGTTAAGCCGTCGGTCCCGGCTGCCATACGAATGTCTAATGGCAGTCGTTACGGGTTGTTGGAGCCCTCAAAAGTCCAACAATTGGTCTTACTGCAAAGCTTCTATCGATATTTTTTTCTGTATCATAACAACCATAGGAATGTCAGTTTAACAAATGTCGCAGAGGTCAAGCTATGTTTTTTCAAGTATAGGTAGTAAATTTTAGATGCCGTTCCTCCCGCTAAAAGTATGGACGCTGGTGCGTGTGACGTCACTGTGACGGAACCGAGCGCAAGCGGCACTCTTACGTCACGCACGAATGAGAGGCGGGTGACGCGTTTGGTCACTACATTTGTCGATTTGTTTACTTAAAGAGTTTTTAGAGTATAAGTAGGTGTGTAAAAAAATATAAGTACTAATAAAGTAGAACCTGGTTTTGTGTAAGCTCAATCAGATAACCTTCCAAAAGTGGATTCTTTCATGGTATTTGATTGCCTAGGTAATCATTATAAGTTCACCAGTGCTAAAAGCCGTGGTTGGAAACTACAAAGGTAAGGGTGCTGCTTATTTATCTACGTACATAGGTGATTATTAGTAATCTTTAGGTCTAAGCTATTAGTTGTAGGTAAAGTACCTTCAATGTAAGTATAGGTACAGGCATGTAAGCAGAACCTGTGAGGTAAATGTAAAAATAATTAATGTAAACTTAAACTTTTTTAACTTATGAATCTTTATTCGTGTTTATAGTATCTTGATATGTAAATCTTTACACGGATGACTTTTTTGATGAGAGAACCATGCACTGTACGAGTATAAAACGAAAGTAGTCGCTTTATACAGTGCATGGTTCTCTGCACTTACTGATCATTCTCATTATTAGGTATTACCATCTCGCCCATTGTTACAAATCATTCATTCAGTATGTACTTACGTAGGATGGGTTGAATATAAATAAAAAAAATATAAGCATTTGTTTTTTACTGCACTATCATATATTTTTACTTATATATATTTTATTCCGCTTTATTTATTTTTTACAGATCTGCTCGTGAATCCTATGGAGATGATGCTGTAGGATATCTCCAGAAGTCGGGAAATGTTTGTACAGTAAAAGCAAAAACCGGCCAAGTGCGAGTTGGACTCGCGCACGAAGGGTTTCGTACCATCTATAAAAACGTCAAAAAAATCACGCTTGTTGTATGGGAGCCTCCCTTATATATTTATTTTATACTGGTTTTAGTATTAGTTGTTATAGCGGCAACAGAAATACATCATCTGTGAAGATTTCAACTGTCTAACTATCACGGTTCATGAGATACAGCCTGGTGACAGACGGACAGACAGACAGCGAAGTCTTAGTAATAGGGTCCCGTTTTACCCTTTCGATACGTAACACTAAAAATAACGCCTGAACATAGAATAAAAAGTAAGGCCTATTGCTGCACATTTACATGTGATGAAAAAGAGGAGACGGTTTTGAACGTGGAATGTCTAGACTGTGCTGCTCAAAAGGGTGGCTACAAACATAGCGTAGCATTTTCGATATGGCTCCGTAGACGCAGTTAGGAGCCATCACCCACAGAAAAAAAATGTTACTGGGCCAAACCACGTTAAAACGGCACGTTATAAAATAGTTTATCTGGCGTTTTAATAGAAGTGTTTGTACATTTCAGCACTATACAATATGTATACATAGTTAAAAAGGTGAATTAGACACAAATCGGACCCTTAGTTTCTTTTAAAGTCACAAATAACCCAACAAAACACTTCGCGCTGTATCGCTGCCAACGGCTAACTGGCGGCGACCGTCCCAGTGACGTCACAGCGGCCGCTCAGTGAACTTCGCTAATAAATTGGTCATAGCTGCGTAAATTTTTGTCACAGAATAATATTTTTTGCACTATATGTTAAGGATTTCTTAGCTTTATAACTCTGAATTCTCAACTAAAAACGTTATGGATCCTCATTACTGTGTATATGGAGACACTGACTGTCATGAACGTTTGCAATAAATAAAAAAATATTAAATATTGCTGGATATTTCACACAGCGCTATCTAGCCCCAAACTAAGCAAAGCTTGTACTATGGGAACCAGATAACTGATAAAATACTTATAATACATTTTTTTTGTAAATACATACTTATAATATAGAGAAACAACCAGACCCAGAACAAATATCTCTAGATCATACAAACATTTGTTCCGTGGTGGGAATCGAACCCGCTACCTCCCAATGCAGGGACAGTAGAACTGGCCTCGTCTGTAGTAGACATAAAATGGTCTACACCAGACAGCAAGATCTGTGCATTCCCAAATGTCAAATGTCAAAATTGCTAGATTAATGACATTTGACATACATTCGGTATGGTAAAAATTTCTCTCGCTCGGTCGGACGGACCAAGGTATTTCTCTATGGATTGTTGGTGATTGATGGGTCGAGTTAGTCGTGCATGAGTTTGAAATTATCTCCAGAAGTTGCGAAAGCTGCACTCTTTTCTTTAGTTGGCGGCGCTAATAAAATGTTTTAGAAATTAACTAAACCTGAAACGCCCTACATACCGGTATACTTACGATTTTTTTACTATTTACCCATCACGCCATGGACGAGACGAAGAAAGGTGGCCCATCTGCGAGTGTAGAAGATCTCAAAAATAAGGGCAATGAATGTGTTAAGGATGGCAAATTTATTGAAGCAGTGCTGCATTATACGCAGGCAATCAAAATGGATCCAAACAATTACGTTTTGTACAGCAACAGGTCGTTTGCATTCCTAAAACTCGATCAACATTATTTGTCTCTCCAAGATGCAAATGAGACTGTCAGATTACAACCTCAGTGGGCAAAGGTAAACCTAACAATTTAATACGATGTATGCATGTTAGACTTTATTATAATTTTTAGCTATAACCTAATCCAATATACTTTTTGCTAGGGTTATTTTAGACGAGCAGAGGTTGAAGGTGCTAGCGGCCTTTTTGATGAGGCTCTAATAACCTACACAAGAGCACTGCAACTGGAACCTCATAATATTAAACTAATGGAATCAATCAAACAACTAACTGATAGGCAAAAGAAGAAAATTAAAGGTAGTTAATATTAACATCAACATTTACTCAAATATTTACCATAGATGATATTTGTCGGGATATTTCAAGCTCTAATTATGGGCTCCTCCACTGTGTATACTTGGAACTTTACCCACAGTAACTTGATCCAAAACTAGTCTTTATGATTGCAATAAATAAAATTACTTTGGCTTTGATGTAAGTTTAGCTGATATTTATCATATAAACAGATCTGGTATAAACTTTCCATTGAAAGAACTTTATCATTAAGGATTGAGATTGATCAGCAGGGCCCCATGATAGACAGCAAAACTTAGGCCTGAGAAATAATAAATTTTAATATTTTCAGATAGCCAGAATATAATGTGGATATGCACTTGTGTCGGTCTAGTCCTTGGAATACTTGTTGTCATTTTGGACTACACTCTAACAACAAATCCTACATTGACGGTATGTAACTTTGTGATTTTAGCTTAGATTTTTGATATACAATCCAGGCGCCACCGTCACAAAACGCCGCGGCTGGGCTGCGGACTGCATTTTTCGTACATTTTATATGAACTCCCTGCACATTACACGGCACAAGACGCCGCTTCTCGTTTCGTTTGGTTGTGTAGCCGCCACTGACACTAAAAGACGAAAAAAGTGGCTTCACAATCGTGTTTTGATAGTAAAAAGTAGCCTAAGTCTCATTCCAGGTCACAACGTATGTGTATATTAAATTAAATTTAAATTGGTTTAGCCGTTACGATGTGAAAGTGAAACAAACATTAAATTATATCATATTATAATCATTTATAATATGAGTATGATTATGGGTAAACCAGATATAATGTGTGTTAACAAATGATGAAGGAAGAAAATAATAAAAACTAGCATAGACTGCTTTTCCTGTTACAGTTGAAGCTGTTATTCTGTGTTCTGTTTAGTTTTAAAATTATACTTTGTTTCTAAGCATATTTAGCATCCTGGCACTCTTGCATTCCAAATGGTCTATTTTTGACACTTAAATAAAATAAAAGCAATGTCGTTTTTTCGAGTTATTTTAACTAGAGTTTTGAGGTTGCCTAAAGTTATGATTGACATCTAGCATCCTCCTAGGTCTGTGATTAACAATTCCCCCAGCGGCTTCGCAGGCGTGGTTAATAATAGGTTGGGGAAAAAGTCTTTTCGCATTATAGTATGTATGAACTTGTAATAAAATCTCTTTGTCTATACTGTTTGTGTTGCCGTGGGGCATGTAAAGGCTACAGTACCATAGACCACATACATACGCTGCGGCAAGTCATACAGAAGACCGAAGAGTATAACTTGCCGCTATGTCTCGCGTTTGTGGACTATGAGAAAGCCTTCGATTCGATCGAAACATGGGCAGTGCTTGAGTCTCTCCAACGATGCCGTATTGACTATCGGTACATCGAAGTGTTGAAGTGTTTGTATAAAAACGCCACTATGTCAGTCCGAGTACACGAACAGAGCTCGAAGGCGATTCCCTTAAAAAGAGGCGTAAGACAGAGAGATGTCATCTCTCCGAAACTGTTTACGACCGCATTGGAAGAAGCCTTCAAGCTTCTGGAATGGAAAGGACTGGGCATCAATATTAACGGCGAATACATCACTCACCTTCGGTTTGCCGACGATATTGTGGTCATGGCAAAGTCGATGGAAGAGCTCAGCACGATGCTCGAAGTCCTCAATCGAGTCTCCCAACGGGTAGGACTTAAAATGAACATGGACAAGACGAAAATCATGTCGAATGTCCATGTCGTCCCTGCCCCAGTTATGGTTGAGAACTCGGCTCTTGAAGTTGTCGACGCGTATGTATACCTAGGACAAACAGTCCAATTAGGTAGGTCCAACTTCGAGAAAGAGGTCAATCGTCGAATCCAACTCGGATGGGCAGCGTTTGGGAAACTTCGCAACGTCTTTTCGTCCAACATACCTCAGTGCCTTAAGACGAAAGTCTACAATCAGTGTGTGTTACCAGTGATGACATATGGAACCGAGACGTGGTCCTTCACTATTGGCCTTATGAATAAGCTCAGAGTCGCTCAACGAGCTATGGAGAGGGCTATGCTCGGGGTTTCTCTACGGGATCGAATCAGAAATGAGGAGATACGTAGGAGAACTCAAGCCACCGACATAGCCCGACGGATTAGCACGTTGAAGTGGCAATGGGCAGGCCATATAGCGCGCAGAACCGATGGGGCCGAAAGGTTCTCGAGTGGAGGCCACGGACCGGCAAGCGCAGCGTAGGACGTCCACCCACAAGATGGGCAGACGACTTGGTAGGAACCGCAGGTCGGCGTTGCATGCAGGCCGCTTCCAACCGCAGTTCCTGGAAATCAATGAGGGAGGCCTTTGTCCAGCAGTGGACGTCCTACGGCTGATATGATGATGATGATACTGTTTGTATCTGGCTGGTTTTGGTATCATTCAAAGTTTTAATTTTAAAGAAGATAATTCCAAATTCAAATTAGGAAAATGTGTGATTTTTATTTGTTTCTCGTACTGTAAAGATTAGTGAATCTAATGAAGAAATTCGATACATTTTAAAATATTACTACAAAAAAGGTAAAAATGCAACGCAAGCCGCGAAAAAAATTTGCGATGTTTATTGACCTAGTGCAGTGTCTGTGAGAGTAGCACAAATTTAAGCGTTTTCAATCCGGAAATTTTGATGTCGAAGATGCACGTCGCTCTGGTCGCCCTATTACGGATAAAAATGATGCCATTTTTGAAAAAGTGGAACAAGATCGGCATATCAGTAGTTACGACGTAGCTGAAGAATTGGGAATTGACCACAAAACAGTTACGGCGCATTTGAAAAAAACTGGGTACACAAAAAAGCTCGATATTTGGGTACCCCACGAGCTCACTGAAAGAAACCTAATGAACCGTGTACTCATTTGTGAAGAAGCTGATAACTGGTGATGAAAAGTGGACGTGGTCAAAGGCCGGTCAAGCTTTACAGACTGTGGCGAAACCCGGGTTAACTCGCAACAAGGTGATGCTGTTTGTGTGGTGGGATTGGAAGGGCATTATTCATTATGAGCTGTTACCACCAGGCAGGACCATCGATTCTGAACTCTGCTGCGAACAACTGATGAGATTAAAACAAGAAGTTGAGAGAAAGCGGCCGGAATTAATCAACAGAAGGGGTGTGGTTTTTCATCATGATAACGCTAGACCTTACACATCTTTAGCCACTCAGCAAAAATTAAGAGAGTTTGGCTGGGAGGTGTTAATGCGTCCGCCGTATAGTCCTGACCTTGCACCTTCAGATTTCCACCTGTTTCGGTCTCTTCAGAATTCTTTAGACAGTGTCAGGTTCACATCACGAGAGGACTGCCAAAACTACTTGTCGCGGTATTTTGATCAGAAGCCACAAAATTTCTATAGCAATAGGATCATGTCCCTACCTACAAGATGGCAAAATGTTATCGAACAAAATGGTACACACATACTTTAGTTAAATGTAAATAAACTGTATTAAAAAATGTTTTGAATTTTTTTAAAAAAGGCGAAGAAACTTTTTCCCCAACCTAATATTAATTGTCAATCAAATAAAAAGTAGCCTATTCCAATCCAGATTATAATTATATAAAGCTCGATCTATCTATATACGTAATTAGGTAGGTCCAGCCGTTTAGTTGGGGAAATGTTACAAACAGACAGAGAGTTCATTCGAATTTATAATTTTAGTATGTATATATGTTGCTAAAGCTTCTATTTGCACAGTATTTTTAACAAATGTGTTTTAAACAAGAATATCAGTTTCTGCAGTTTTTAATAGCACTTTACAATTGACAAGCAGCTACACTTGCGTATAACTATACAATGTTATTTATTGAGATCTTTCAGATAAAAATTAACCTTATTTTTCAGCATCCCATGAGCATGGTAGCATTTTCGATAGCCTTATCTGGTATGGGTTGGGCTATAGGAAAAGCTGCCGCTATGATGACTGCAATGAATGCTGGCAAGTCACTACAGCCACCTGATAATTTAGGTATGATAACATTAATATTGCTATTGCTGAGCGTGTCAAAGAGCATATTGCAGCTGTCAAAAATCGCCAGGTAAACAAGTCAGCGATAGCAGAGCATCTGGTAGACTCGGAAACGAATCATTGGATTGAACTTCATGATCCTAAGGTTCTCTCTAGTGAACGCCATTATTACAAGAGAATAGTTCGTGAAGCGATTGAAATCAAGAAATTTCCAAATTTCAATCGGGAAGATGGCTATAGACTCTCAGCGTCCTGGAACCCGGTGATTGCTAGGTGTGCGCGTCGTGATCGGTCGTCTCAAGGCGTAGATACGGTTAGTGTAGTGTACCGTAATATGAACGAGAACATTTCTAATTCTGAAGACCAAGTGAGGGTAGTTGCTGCAGCTACCCACGCTTCCCGACGGTAGCTCCAAGTACTTCAGTCAGCCCGAGACCATGACTGTTGCAACACAGCCGAAACGTCGGGATAACAAATAAAAAAGGTACATACGCGATAAATACCCGTTTTAATCAATGTACAGTGAACGCGAAAGTTTGAAAAATACTAACATTACTATTGTTCAACTGTTATGTAGTACAAGATAAGTACAGCAAAAACAAGATCGGTCAAGTGCGAGTGAGACTTGATTGATTTGAGAAGCTTGATTTTTGTACAAGGGTCAAAATTTCAACTTGATACCTGTACGTGTTCCTGAGAAAAAGGGTCCTATAAGGGTTCCTTTTTTCTTTTGAAATACGGAACCCTAAAAAAAGATTGGTCGCCGCGCCGTATCCTTATCGCTACATAAGGCACCCATCAGATTTGTTTGCGCTATAGCAGCATGTCAGCGTGCTATGGAGAGAGCTATGCTTGGTGTTTCGCAATAAATAAATTGATTGATTGATTTCTCTTCGAGATCGAATCAGAAATGAGGAGATTCGTAGACGAACCATAGTCACTGACATAGCACAAAGGATTAGCAAGCTGAAGTGGCAGTGGGCGGGGCACATAGCTCGAAGAACTGACCGTTGAGGCAGAAAGGTTCTCAAGTGGTGACCACGCACTGGAAAGCGCAGCGTAGAACGGCCCCCCACTAGAGGGAAAGATGATAAAGGTTGGTGGGAGCCGTTGGGTGCAGACCGCACAAGATCGGTCGCTCTGGAAATATATGTAGGAGGCCTATACTCAGCAGTGGACGTTCTGTGGCTGATATAATTATGTATCTACTGCATTAACAACGGGCTGGTACACTCTGGTGCTGGTTTTGACACAAAATATATAGGAACAGAAGTTAAGCTTAGTACGACGCACGCACACGTAGACGCGCGCGTTCAAGGACCTCGGATAAAGTCTGTCCACGCTTCGTTGTTGCCGGGAACATGAGCTCATATATCATGAGGCACTGGATGGCTTTGCTTAAGCCGATCACATGCCTGGTGTCTCAGTAGATGCGCTCATGTTCCAATTCTGTTCCAAATTAAGATTTTTCTGTGTTACTAACAAAAATTATGGATCCGGTATGGTCTGAAATAAATGTTTTTATTTATTTATTCGTATAAATTGATCCGAAATCGTCGAACGCGCGCGTCTGTTTGCGTGCGGCTGTTTTCGCTCGTTGTATAATGCGTGCAGCCAAAGATGAGACCTGTTATACCTGTCACCCACCTTATCTTGGGACCACAGCGGCGTGAGCGCGGGCTGCGGGGAACGACACACGACTGAATACGCATGCGTGACGCCCATACCTCGCCGTCCCTCCCCGCTTGCCTCGCATACCGCCAAAACCGCCAAGAACTATCTACTGCCCAGGTATGGCCACGTGATGCGTCAGTCTCATCTTTGGCTGCGCGCATTATATCACGGTTGACCTTGACGAAATTTTACATAAAAAAGTTACGATGTTTTGCGAACTTTTCAGATCAACTGAATCACACTGGATTTTCAGTTTGCTCAGCTGATTATATTTATTTGTATTACAGGTGCTAACGACGAATCGAATGAAAAAGAAACAATTCCAGAGAAAAAGACAAAATATAGTAAGGCGCAAGCGAGACAGAGATACAAGCAGGGGAAAATTTAGTAATTAGTGTGAAATTTTTATTTATTTTTCAAGAATTGGTTTTAGTTAGTAATTTTAAAGTCGCGGCATGTAAAACGCATGTGAAGAGTTTCGTGCGAAGGTAAATTCTTAATAATTCTTGCGGAGATTGTCGTGTGTTGTATGTGCTAAAACGTTGACCGCGTTACTAATAAACTCGCTGTATCTTTGTAATAGTTACACCACAAAATAGATAGGTACAGAAGTTAAGCTTAGTATAAATTATACAAGCGAAAACAGGCGCACACATAGACACGCGCGTATGAGATCTGGACCTAGATCGTTCGGGTATCCTCGTACGCTCGCGTCTATCGTCGTTATTGATGGTAGTCAAGCGCTTGACCACTACCTCACCTGATGGTGTGATCGAAGATGGAGCACGCTTGCCTAGAAAGAACCTTGATTCGGTTGAGCGACGTGCTGCTAGACTCATTGGTGATGACTCACTAGTGGAAGCCAATTTACAGTCTAGAGCACAGACGCCGAGCAGCCAGACTTTCAGTTTTTTACAAGATACATTTTGGTGAATGTGCGCAAGATCTTCATGACCTTATCCCTCCTTCCCCCTTCCACCGCCGGACAAGCAGACGAACCGAGAAGTACCACCCATACCTGGTGGAGGATATTCCTTGTGCAGAAAAGAAAAACCTGCCTTGTATCTTGCCTTTCTTTCCTGGCTCGGTCGCGAACGAACAGTCAGTAAAATTGACGTTTTAAAGTGATCCTTGTGATTTTAGAACACATTGTGGTAAAACATACGAGTACCTACAGATCATGTGGGACATGGACTGAATTCAGTTTTTTCATTGTCGGGCAGTATAAAACCCAAACGAAAGAGACAAAAAACTGGTGTATCTAATCCAAGAGTAAGGGCCGGTTGCCGCCAAAGCGGAGCGGAGAAAATGAGTGACATCAACCAATATGTATTCAAACCACTTTTTATGACATTTGTTTTTATTTTGTATTGACTTTTCTAATTTTATGTTCTTATTCGTGTGTTGATTGTTAATATTTTTCATGACATTAGATATTCGCATAATTTAAATGTAATTTATATACCTACCTAATAATTTATATTTGCACACCATCTGTGTGGTAGAATATACAGATAAGGATCAACCAAATGTAACATCGAAACAAATGTACCTATATTCTGACAAATAAACGTTCCGACTTCTGAAATAAAAACCCGACGCACATGACGTAATTATACGATGATACGATTTTGACGTGGTGTGGTACTGTGGGCTGAATTTACACATCTCTCCTTTCCTCTTTAGTGGGAACCGGCCCTAATGCGAGTTTATTAGTATTGCGGTTAGAATTGGTGTAGGATGACTTAATTAATATAAAGTGTGTTTTTACGAGCGCTAAGCGTTATAAGCCAAACCAATATTTACAATTTTGACTGAATATTCCATGCTAATTTAAAATATTGCCGTTCTGCTTTGAATTGTATTTGCGCTATCATTTATTCAAAAAAGTACATAAATATCTACAAAAGCACTCATTAAATGTATAGACTTTTGGAATGAAAAATTGAATATTTTAATGGTTATGTAATCTGCTTTGCGCCCATTTAAGTAATCAGATATTAGCTGATTGTCTGGTTTTGTATATTTTATTTATAAAGTGTTATCCGACAAGGGAAAATGTTCTAATTTTATTTATAATTAAAATATATCAAATTTTTTGAGCCCTACGGTATTTGAACCGGACCAGCCTCTCGATACAAGGTTGCGATGCCAACTTTATAACGTTGATCGTTGACAAAATTGATCGTATCCTCGTATCAAGGAAGGAAGGTTAGGAATTCGGGTTCATTAAAATCTCGAATGACTTGAAATTTTCGAGAAGTTTTTAATAATCTTATGGTTTGTATGTATCATATCATATTTGTATATATGTATAGGGTGAATTTGTAAACAGTTGAATAATTTTGAGACTCTGCCTTCAATCCAATTATTATATCGAATTGGATTAGGGGGCGTTCAAGTATTACGTAACGCAATTTGGTGGGAGGGAGGGGGGGGGGGGGGGTCTTGTTAAACGTTACGATGCTTTACAGAGGCGGGAAGAGGGTTCGAACAACGCGTTACGTAAAGGTAGGCGGTTCGCGTCACGACAGAGACAAGCGACCGAGACGAGACAGGAGACCCGAGACGGGAGACCGCGACTGTTACTTGACTTAAGGCAATGTATAAGCATCAGTTCGCGACCGAAACAGAGACGCGAGACCGGAGACTGCGCGACGGCTGCTGCCCCTGACCAGTAGTGTCTCGTGTCGCGCTCGAAAAGTTCGTGTGTTCATTGTATAAAATGACTACTTTTTCTTACGAAGACTGAAAAGCTGATTGAAACATCCTCCAATATACGATGCACAACTCCTACAGAGACGAGATTTGTTTTTGTACAAATAATGTTGTATGTATGAAGTTCTACTTTGCTTTCCATTACAGTCTAATAGTTAGGGAGGCGAGGTAGCTAAATGGCGTAATTCAACGGCGCCGTCGAGACCTATCAAAATCGAAAGATAAAATAATTTCGAAAAGAAAAGCTCGTATGGTAAAAACCATTTTAGCGGTGGGTTTGGCGTGTACGGTTTTTCAAAAATGTTAAAAAAAAACAGTTGGGCATTCTCGAGCGCGTCAGATATTAATACTACGTATGCCCCAAGTGCCTCTGATAACAACGGTATACTAATCTGCCGGTTTGCGTGGTGGGGGTAGGCATATAAAGTAGTCAAAAATGCAAAAAAAAAAAATTTACTCGAGCGCGTCAGATTTTCGGAAGGGGTGTTAAGTAGGCCCCAAGGAAGCTCCCTTTAAAAAAACTGACGATTTCGGCGTGACGATAAGCTACGATGAATTTTTGAAAATGCAAAAAAAAAAGTTGTTTTGAAATACTCGAGCGCGTTAGATTTTCATAGGGGAGGTTTATCTCGGTATCCTGAAAGCATATTTTCTTAATCTGACAAAAATGTTGGTGGGTTCTCTTAATCTGACCGAAAAAGGGTTTTTGGTTTCTTTTTTTTCCTTTCTTTCTCCTTGATAAAACGGGGATTTTAAGAATGACAATAAAGCGATAGATACAACCAACGTAAATGTAGATGAAATGTAGTACGAATTGTATTATTTATTAAAAAATGAAATTATATAAAAATTGTATTATAATTGTATTGTTATGACCTTTACATTTTTGCTCAATACAATTCATCTTCTTCTTCTTCACTGGAACTTTCATATTGTGGCTCCTCATCCACAATTCTTTCCTGCTGAGTGCCTGCAACATCCGTAACAATTATTTCTATTCAGTAATTTTGTTGAGAGAATATTATAGAAGTACAAAAATGTACCTGAATCAAGCATCTCGTCATTGCTGTCCTCAGTGTCATTCTCGTTGCCCAGAATATCCGGCGATACAACAACATTTTCATACGCAATTGATTCCCGGTAAACCACGTGAACTCGAATTTATTATTATTTTCATTCCACCCATGATCGGTTGGTGCAAGGTCAGTGATGTCGGATTTGTAAGCATTCCTCCACAAATTGGCGATGTACCGAGTTCTGAGGCAATGTTGGTATAGCTCTGACTGGCATGGGGGTAAATTGCAAGCGTCGTAGTTGCGTACGTCCAACGAGAACGGCTTCGATGTGTCGTGCACCTTGTATGTTTTATTAAAAATGTCGAATCAAGCTTCGTTGACATCAGCGAGTTTCTTCAGTCCGTACATGTGACATATAAAAGATTGCAGCGTGGGGAAAATTGTTTGGATATCACAACGATCGGACCCTACATCAGCGAGCGCTTTTTGAAAGATCTCAAATTTTCTCAAAATATCAAAAGGTCTCTTTTTGCATCGTCTATACAATGCTGGATTAAAATCGCATCCTGTTAAAGCGTGGAAAGCAGGCAGTGCGCGTGAAAGCATTGAGCCTAACTGAACTGACAGTGCCGAAACATCTATATAGCGACGTGCATTACCGACTCCGAGATCCATCCACACTAACCGATTCGTTCAAATGCTCCACATTGGCCAACATAATGACCAGAATATCTGTGTCTGATGTTCGAATGATTGTTGTAGAACCTTGTGGCAATTGACAGGCAAAGAACACTGTCTTCGTGTCGGCTTCTTCGTGACTTGAGCATGAGAGCTTATCATCGATTGTTCTCTGCACTATTCCATCGACGACTTTGAAGACGTAGCACAAGTTGTGGTTCAAATAGATTGTTTTGTTGCGAATTATAACGGCCATCTCTTGACTATTCCAATCATCAATGAAAAACTTGACTAGAGCTTCTTTGAACTTGATATTTTTCAAGTCCTTCGCAAAGTCTACTAATCGGATTTGCTGAGGACCGCTGATGTGGTAGTCCTTATCGTCATTCACACTGTTGCGGAGAGTATGCTCATAGTCTTTAATGGAAGGTGTAAAGTACCGATCAAAAACTATGGCAATTTCATTTCCTTGATTTTTTACTAAAACTGCCAAGAGTTTTTTTGATACATCTCCAAACGTTCGAGGCATGTCTGTCATGGTATTTAACAAGAAGAAGCCATCGATGGTTACCATGTCCACGTTAGAGGGCGGTTGTTCCATGTCTTCACTTTGTTGTTCCAACACTTTCACCAGCACCGATTTAACAGTTTTGTTTACAGAACCATCTATGTGACACAAAGACAGTGGAATTGGCGTTATTGGAAAACCGAGCATCTTTTCAAGATCAATTTGCGCGTCCAAAGATAAAGACAACAATCGGCCAAATAAGTCACGCTGGAGACGAACTTCAAGTACTTTTCGGCCGATCTGAATTTTTTTCTTCTTCATGCTCGCGTAAGTCAGTACTGCATTTTTTGGTATTCTTGCGTGAAATCTCTCAGAGTTGTCATTGCATTCAGCAATAAATTTGTCTCGTAACTCCGTTCCCTTTGATACTGCGTTCAACAAGCTATTCGCTACTTCAGGAGTTGCAGCTTGTCCACTCGAGATGTTAAACAATTTATCAGCATCGATTAAAAAAGAAAATGGTTTTATTGTCTGACGAATACCTTCCACAAAATCTTGAAGTTGCTTCTTATCTTTCTCCTTGCGCTGTGGATTTTGCTTAGCGGAGATATCTTGGTTCTTGTTCAGTCCTGCTTGAGTTATTATTATTACGTGCGATATTATTCGCGTTCGAGCTCCGTGATTTTTCGCCCAGCGCTGTCTAGCACCAATTGAATTTGTCAGATTTGTTATTCCGGTAAGTCGGCGTGCTGCGTCTCCATTGATGGTTTGTTCCAGCGTTAGGTCAACCGGAATTCGAGAGAAAGCTTTCGGAGTCCTTCGAATCCCAAAAGATCCCCGAGCCAATTCAGATTGGAGGTCTGGATGTGTTTGATCGACGTGCAGCAGTTGATTTATGTAGTATGTCAGCCATCGACTATAGTTTTGTTGATTATAATGAAAGAATAAAATTACGATCCTTCCCGAGCGTAAATGAATAAATTCAAATCTCCTGTTCTAACACTGCGAACGAAGAAGTGATAGAGATTGACAAAATCGCAGTACATCGCGTAAAATTGGCACGTTTTTCCGTGTTTACCTTGAAGAGATTGCTGTATATTCTTCGTACCATTGGATCAACTGCTGAGTTTCGGCGTGGTCGAGTTGCGGAGAGACACTTTTGTGTTGCATGAACTCGGCGAGATAATCTATCACCGATTTTGAAATCGTCGAATGTTTGCGATCAAGGAATGACTCGAAATGTAATTGCTCCAACGCCAAAGCCATAATTGGATGTAATCGTTTACACCTATTGTAATTTTTCCTGGAAATGAACGCACCGACAGATCCACTCGCAATCAGATTAGTCTCAACCATTATATTAGTCAATCCACTCTTTTCAATGAAGGTCCCAAGCGCTTTGAAGAAAGCCATCTCAATATGGAAAGCCCCCAAATGAATAAAACTGTTGTCGAATTGGGAGGATTCTTGGATACAATAACTCGTTCGAGCGATGGCCAAATCATAGGGGAGAGGTGGTATACTTGATCCCTGTTTTGGTTTTCTTTTAGTAATTTGAACCATTTTCATAAATCTGACTTTCTTTTAAATCACACATGTATTTCCGTTCAATACTACTGATTTAGCACCAATACAGACCTTCTTATTTATTAAAAAAAACGACAAAAAGGGTTTTTTTAAAGTCCGACACAAGGATCAAGTAACCCTCCCTATGGGGATACTTGATCCCGGTGAGTGGGTTGTATGGTCCCGGAGGATCAATCATCCCACCCGTCAAAGTTTCAGCCATAGGCCTACCTAAATATGGAAATTAAATAAACTTAGGCCTACTATTAATAAGTTGTAATTAACGATTCGAAAAATGAGTAGGTACAAAATGAAAACAACATAAAAAAATTGAAAACACAGACAAAAAATAAATGGCAAAATTATTCGAGAAGTGGCACGGAATAAATGTCACGTGTTTTTGAAAATTTCGTCGGCTTCGGCAAGTGTTCCAAAATTTCACCCCACACATAAAATATTTCGTCTTCCCTTGCTGGCCACTTCCAAAGCCTTCCACTTTTTTCCATTGCTTTTATTGTAGCCCCGTTTTCATATATTTTTGTAATGTTTCCTGGGTATGACAAACCATTGTAAATTGCAACTACAAATTCCCCTACTTCTTTTCTGATGGGCTCAAAAGCTCTATGACCCTCGCCATCACTGCATAACTCTTCTCCCCCCCTGATGATGATGGAAGTGGAGGACATTCATCAGAATCAGATGAGGTGTCACCGTCAATTTTTTTTTGTGAAAAGATTTGTCTCACTGTTTTCTTGGTAGGCCTATTTTCTTTAATCTTTCTTGTCATTTCTATCTCCGCTATCTTCGCCAACTTTTTATTTGATTGTTCTTCGATGGCTGCTTTTTCCGGAGTATCGGTTAGGATGCGAGTACGTCCTCGCTTTCTCCCGCGCGACGACTGCGAGCGTGGACCTGCCTTGGGGTAGGGCATGATGTCCTGTGGTGAAAAGTGCATCGGCTCTGATCCTCCAAGTAAGGATGGGGAAGCGCGTTCACTCACACTGCTGCTTTGTACGGGCTCCTCAAGTGGAGAAGGGAGAGGGCAGTCCGACGCTGTCACACTGCTCTGTATGGGATCCTGAAGCGGGGAAGGGGGAGCACAGTCCAACGCTGTCACACTTCTCTGTGCTGGTTCTTCAAGTTGAGAAGGGGGAGGGCGGTCCGTAACTAAACTGGTCATGAACTCACTCTCCGTGAAAATGTCGGCATTTATGGGCCATATTCCAGCCGCCCTGAAGCCACTAATTATATTGGTAGGCACCATAGCCCTTGGGAAAGCTTCCCCTAACAGTTCCGAAACGTCGTATATTGTGATTGTTCTCCCGGGGTGTCTCAGCATAAAATTTGATGCTGCCTGAGAATAAAAGGTTTTTAAGGGGCCAAAAACAGTCCTGTCTAATAGCTGCAGCTTGTGGGATGTGTGTGGTGGAATTGTTAGAAGAACGATTCCGTTGTCTTTTGCGTAGTTGAGGGCGTCGACAGAACAATGACTCTCGTGATTGTCCATGATGATGATGTGTTTCCTATCAGCGTTGGGTTGAACATGACGAACAAAATGCTTGAGGAATTTTATAAAACTGTCGCTCGTCATCCATCCACTAGGGGGAATATCATGTATGGCGGGATGTGGCCCCCGGCAGCGTTGATACAGGCACAAACGGTAACCAGGTCACCTCGTTCAGCCGACGTCATTTTTCCTACTTGTTTGGAACCCTTAACTGCAATTATTTTGCTGGGTTTATGGACAGTTGTTACCCCTGTTTCGTCAATATTCCACGCCCTTTCGGCAGTAAATTCGTGCTTATTAAAAACTGCAGTCAAATTTCCAAAAAATTCCGCCACGGTGTGCTTATTTAACGCTGTCGCTCGCGCCAAGCTGGTAGGCTCTGGAGTTCTTAAGGATAGAGTTTGCTGTCTCTCCAAAAATCCACGATACCAATCGCGACCCGCCTGTTGCGAGTGATCCCATGAAGAGGGGTATTTCATCTTATTTGCTTTGGCGAATTGGTAAGCTACCTTACGCAATTGTACAACGGTAAGTCCATAATACATTTTAGACATATGAACAAGATACGCTCCTAGCTCATCCTCGTGACGTTTGGACAAAATTTGTCTATTGGTAAAACCAGGTTGAACATAAGAGTCTCGACGGCATAGCCTTTTAAGTGTCATGACATTAATTTTAAATTCTCTTGCGACGGTTTTGTAAGCAGCTCCATCTTTAACTGCTTGGACCGCATTTTTCAAGGCCTCCGGGTCGTAAGGTACCCTCTTCATGGCTCCTTGCTTCGATACGTACTTCCGCGGCATCTAAAAGAATTGAAGTTATGAGATTTACTTCTTGACCCAAACAAAAGAATTATAGGTGGGATACTTGATTCCGGGATCAAGCATCCCCCTAGCAAAAGGGATCAACTATCCCGAAGCAGTAACTTTATTTAAATGAAAAAAAAACAGCAACAAGATGAAAACATTTGACTCGGAAATAATTGAATTTACACAGCTAAATACACACAATATTTCATAAATGCAAACAAAAAATTGTAAAGTACACGTACCTGAAGTCGTACACTAAACAAAACAAGTAATATCCGGTAAAAACATAAATTTCCAATTATTTTGGCAACGAGCTGTTGTTTCTGTTTAATGTTTACTATTTGTACTAGCCATCATGGCGGCGTCCCAATGCAGCCAACAGAACACCTTTAAACACTTTTTGGCGCTAGTTTTAAATGGGGGATCATGTATACTCGGGGATCAAGTATACCACCTCTCCCCTACGTGATTTGAATGTAGGAGGCTTCGCATTCAGCTGCAATTTCTTGACTGATTTCCAGAGTTTTCAATACTGTCGAATGATTGGTTGGGAGATAAATTGATCGGTGTGAGATACGAGACTTTCTGGACTGGTGAAATGTCAATCGTAATCATGCTTTGATAGCCGACCCACATGGGAACATCGTCAACGTTGAGCTTGTGTAACAGCATCCACGCAGTATCCAGTTGGATAGATTTCGTCAAATTATCAGGTGGGTAATTAAGTTGTGAAACATCAAGCTCATTCCATCCTGAAATCTTAATTTTTTTTGTAAATGGTCGTAACTCAAATGTGACCTCTTCGAACGTTCTGCGTCTTTTCCTCCTGCGTACAGAACTCAGCGATGTTTCTGCAGTACTTGCGTGAGCAGATTCATTGGTGGTGGAATTGTCTTCACGGAAAACGGCTGGTGATATGATTGCCTCTTCATTAGGAATGATATCTTGAAAAATGATCCCCACCGTGTCGTGCAGTGTGTCTTTACCATCGAGTGTGTCAACAAAGCGATCAAAATTATCAAACGCGACTCCAGTATTCAAATCAGGGCGGCGTGCAATATCCTCCGGACATGCGTATGTCGAATTTATCGTTGAATATGTCATTTCAGTCTCCAGTTCTTCGAGTGTCGTATAAGAGCAGCAATGCCCAAACTTGGATAGTAACTCGACAATTTTTTTGCTGTTGCACATGCTCTTCACTGCCAACCCCAAAGAAACGTGTTTCGATGTTAAAACTCTGCGACTGTACGTAGCGTACATCAAATCTTGTCCGAGAGAAAAAATCGTGAGTTCGTTGCGACTTTTTTGATATACGTGACGCATCGCCTAAAATTAATGCCTCCAGAAAGCAAGTCAAAAGCTCTGGTACGGAATTGCATTCTCCTTTCAGTAAATCTTCTGCAGAAAGGTCATGGGGTAATTTTGTCGTGGTGTAGTTTACAATTTCCTCTCTTATGTCTTTTGCAATGGACCGAATATTTTCTTTCATCGACATACTTTTGAATAAATCCTAGGTTACAATGTCGACGTCAAACGGAGCAAGAATTTTTTTCTTTTCGGCATAAATAATCTTAATCCTGCGATGGAAAGTTTCCATCAGTTTGTTTTCCAAGTGACGATCGGAGAGTGCTGTGGTCTTGATAGAATGTGATAGCGATTTCGTTTCTTCTATTAGTAACTCGTCATACTCTTTCTTCACAGTGTTAAAAAACAAGCATTCTTTTTCTTTTATTATGCGTTGCTCCAACGTTTGGCACAAAATCGTGTAGGCAGTTTTTGATGCCTTCCTTTTAATGAAAAATGCTCGGTCCTCGTTCCTTGAAATGTCGCGCAAGTACTGATCTTTACAGCACTTATGATAACGAATATCGGATTCATTAGCAAAGGAACAGATTTTTTCCAATATTTTTAGATCAAAAAATTCCGTGGCCGCGCTTTTTATTTGTTCGACAGTGCCAGATTTCTTTACGGACAGCGGAACCTCGCGTCCATGAAAACGTTTCCGTGGTCTTTCGCATATAAAACATTGTGCCAGTCGCAGATCCTCATTGTTCGGTTCGTTTTGTTGAACTTCGTCACGACAACCTTCCTCCCATGGGTTGGCCACCTCAAGCCTGAAAATAATGTTTTCCCATACAACAATCAATTTATTTGGCCGATTTTTGACATCAGTTTGAAGTAAAAAAAAAATCCGAACGAATATAGTCAATTTCTTCAATAAATTAATAAATTGATTTATTATTTTTATTATTATTGTTAATTAATTAATAATTAAATAATAATATTATTAAAAAAATAAAAAACAAATAAATTAATAGTGGTTTTCCAAAATAGTTATTTTATATTTTTGCTATCTCCGGTAAATTCAATAAAAAAAAATATCAGCTTTGAAACGTTAAGAAAAAAATTCGACACGAAATATATATTTGGAACGGTTAGTATATGGGTTGAAGGGATGACCGTGTGAGAATAAGGATTGGGGCAGGTAGCAGCTGCTTCGTAAAAAGGCTGTACCTATATGTCTATTGATCGTATCAGGAGAACCCAGGTATAATTTTAAATTAAAACTATAGAGTTCATATAAGAAAAAATTGTACAATTATTGCGACAAAATGTTAACAACAAAAGTTCTTACTCGTCAACAGATGTGTCAGCAGCGTCGGTTGAAGTTGTAGGAATATCAGCTGCGCAATCCACCGAGGCAGGAATTTCCGGATCAATGTTTGACTCGACAGCGCAAAGCTGTTCAGTGTTTTTAGAAAAATCTGCCGGGATTTTGATCGCTGTAAACCACTTGTAGCATTGCGCATGGTATGCTGCATCTCCCGATGCATCATCGGGAAGTTTCAGATTGTCATACGTCGTACGTGCTTTTCTGACGCTCGGTTTGTTTTGGCGATATTCAAACACTGTCTTACATTTTTTCAAAGTTTCTGTAGTAAACGTCGCAAATTTAGCAGTCAATAGTTCCGAACAAAACACACACTTCCTTTGATTATCATCGCGAAAATCTTATCACAAAAGTCGATAAACTACAAAAACATAATGAATAAACTGTGAGCTCGAAATACGCAAGTGTATAGTACACGTGTGCCGGATGCCGGCTGACTGAGGAATGGCTGAGGAACAAGATAGATACAGCGAGTGTGGGCCGGGGCTACAGGGGAGAAAGTTTCCAGCACATTCGAGAAATATACCGTCGGGTCTTTTCTCTCTTCAATCGGCGTCATACTGAGGGCACATAGGTCTACGGTAAGGGACCATAAACATATATATATACTATATATTAGGGTGTACCGAAAATTCCCTTCTACCGCTTCTTTCCCCACCATCAATGTTGCAAAATAAAGGAAAAATACTGGTAGGACGGCATATTTCCGCGAAGCGCTCAGTCTGTATTACATGTTTATGGCAAATAACTCTTTTCTGCTTCAATTCTTCACTTCGTTTTGCTTACGGTACGTCCAAAAAACAATTTGAGGATCAACAGGCTATTGAATAATATACATACATGAAACTGTACATGTTAATAATACTTTTGTATACAGATACGCGTAACTTTTTCAGAGTCCACGAAAATTGTCGAGAAGCTTTAGAAAAAAAAATTTTGAGATATAATAAAAGTCACATAATTTAATCATCGTTATTTCATATAAATTTTTTTAACACCCTCAGTTTTCGAGATATACTCAAAAAACCGAGAGTTTGAGTTTTTATGATGCTTCAAGTCAAAAAGTTTTAACTTTAGACAAAAATGTAAAGAGACCTTTTTTGTGTAAAATAAAATTACCTTTTTTGTTTATTAAAACTATTTTTTTGTAAAATGTATCGTTCGCGACTTATATGCCGCAACGCGTTTTTCGGAAGACGAAATGGCTCCTCCAAACTTCCGGTCATACGGAAACCGGCAGATTTTGTATTTTTAGTAAGTTTTAGATTATATTCTTCAAAATAAAAAAAAAATCGAGCTCGAGAAAGCCGGATTAACGTTTTTTTTACAAGTTCGCGACCCTATAACTCGGCGGCGTCAAGGACTTATCGTCAGATTAGTTAAATTTAGTCTTAAAACACTAAAATCAACCCCCAATATCTTAATCTGACGCGCTTGAGTATTTCAGACTATCGATTTTTTTTACTAATCTGATCGTCTATCCTAGGCGCGCGTCACTACATATAGAGCTAAATACTTTACAAGGTTGTTCTATTAGGTCTAAGGTATCTCTCATATCTTAAACTGCCACGCTCGAGTATTACCGAAAATTCCCTTATTCGCCTCCCTAACTATAATTAACACAACTAACTCCGTAGACAGCCATTTCGATACTGAATGAATTGTAGCTTTGGTTGCAGTCTGTCTCGCTCTCGACCCACAGTACATGCAAGAGACCGAGACACTTGTCGCGGTCTCCCATCTCGGTCGCTTGTCTCTGTCGCGACGCTTACCGCTACCTTAACATTGTTTTTTTATTGAAATAAAAAAACTTGGGAATTAAAATCTCCCGAGTTGGCAGCCCTTTTCGTTTATGTTTTACGGGGAAACTCTCGATTGTATTGTACCCTTTTCGTAATAAATAATAATAAATGTTATAATGGTCGCTTGGGTGTAACGTAACTACACGTTTAGGGTTACAGGGGGGGAAGGGTCAAAAATCTTTAAAAATTGCGTTACGTAATACTTGAACGCACCCTTATAGACAGAACCATTTTCTAAAATGTGTCTTTGAATTTGTTAGTGTAATATAAATGGTACCCAATGTTTTCAGAAAATATATTCAGACCAAATTAAAGCTTTTTTTTTATTCTATACCAATAGGTAGGTACTCCAATTAAATAAAATAAATAAAGGGGGAATACTTTATTGATCCATATGTAAAATGTGTTTCGAAAATTGCATTTATACAATACAACCAGTATATTTTGTGTTTTCAATAAAATTCTTGGTCTTTCGTATTAATTTACTTAATTAAGTTCCATGGGGGATAAATCTGTACAACATAATTGGTACCTATACCTACTACATATACAATTAGATGTCTACCATCAGTGCTATCATTTACAGTGTTTGTAACTAACATTGTATTTTAAATGAACTTTTATTATAAACCGATTATTGTTCTATTGTCAAAGGTTTTAAAAAACAAATTGTGATGGTTTAACGGTATATTTTATTAAATATTTTATACAATATAACAAATTACGACTATACATTTCGTCTTGCGCGAACCGTTCAACCATCAGTTTGACTATGTGACATGGTTTCTACTTAATTTTTATTTTAACTTTGTACCGTTTGTTAAAACCATGTAAATCAATAAAGAACAATTCGAAAATGATTTGATAAAATAAGGTACTATTCTTGGAATCGCACCGTTAACATATAACAAACAGTGTAACACGTCTAATATTTATTGTAATGTAGAGTTGCACTTTGGTGTTTACTGTCCTTTACTCACGAGATATGTCAATCACTGTCGGATATCGCTTTCTTCCGACGCTTGGCTTGCTTCGGCTTTACGATTTCTTCTTCCTGTAAATTATTAAGAATATTGCTGGACATTTCACACAGCGCTATTTAGCCCTTAACCAAGCAGAGCTTGTACACACGGCTACACATCAAGCTATACATTTCCAGTATAAGTTGACCTCTCATTGTGTAGGCTTTTCGTAGAATAAGAGGTCAGCTTATACTGGAAATGTATAGCTTGATGTGTAGCCGTGTATACTATGGGAACCAGATAAAACCAGAACTGATAGAATACTTATATATACTTGTAATATATAGAAAAACATCCAGACCCGGAACAAATATCTGTAGATAATGCAAACATTTGCTCTGCAGCGGGAATCAAACCCGCTACCTCCTGGGTCTCAGCCGGCTATTCGCCCACTGCGCCATGGAGTGGAGGTCGTTTCTTATGGTCGGATTTGAGCTTTCGACAGCGAACACGGCGAGGTTAGGCAGCGGGCGGCGGGAGCGGCTCGCAAGACACGTTACACAGAATAGGTACAGAAGTTAAGTTTAGTACAACGAGCGATAGTAGGCGCACGCACACAGACGAGCGCGTACGAGGATCTCTGATCAATTCGGTCGAATGTTCGTCGGAGAACCTCTTACGCGCTCGACTATGTATGCGTACGCTTGCTTTCGCGCGTTGATCGAGCAAAGCGAGATCTACAAATCAACTTGGGCAAATCGGCGTTGTATGTTTGTTTGTCCGAGGATAACTTTCGAAGCGTTTATCGGATCATCGTGAAATTTGGTATATAGGTTGGGGGGGTGTTGAGATATTGTTGTTCAAGAGGGGTAAAAAAAAACAAAATGGGACTATCCGGTCAAATGGCACGTCTAATAAAAGGTCTTTGTGAGTACATTTCGAAGCCATTTTTAATTTAAACTTCGTAGTTTTAAAGTTATTAGCCATAATAAAAACAGAACTTTGACAAGTAAGTTGGTTGAGCATTTCGTGGCACCATTTTATTAGTCAAAGATTAAGGACGGCTTGCATAACGATCCCTAAACGTATTTAGCGACTAAACATGTTTAAATTTATGTATTTGTATGATTTGACAACTCCTTAAATCATATTTAGCCACTAAATACGTTTAGGCATCGTTGCGCGAGTCGCCCTAAGGATTTTTTTTGTGTTTTGGGAGAATCGCGGGATCTGAGTTCGGGGCGAACCACTAGTACTTAATTAACCCAATGCAGATCAAGGGCTCCTCTCGTTACAATTTGCTATGGGCCCCGCGCTCGCTTAATCCGGCACTGTAAAGTTGTACTGAATTTCATTATGCCCTCGGGGGCATAATATGATTTGAATTTGGAACGTCATCTGTATTAAAATTTGAACCTAACCACCGAACTAACCTTTGCTCAAAATGCACCACAACCTAGATTTGGTTTTTATTGATTCGCAGAAAGTGTGAAAAGTAGTGTATTATCCTCGTGGATAAAGCTGTCTGCATTTTGGGCGTGAGTTAACTCTAGAATCCTTCGTTACGTTCGGGATTCAATATAGCGCCGGAGCCGCAAGACACTGCTTTATCCCTTTGTATAATAATCTACTATTACATTCGACTTGCTGTCGATTCGGGCAAAATATATTGGGACGCAATGTCCCAATTGACACTTTTTATTTTAATATTTTTGTTACTGTCGATTCGGCCACCATTAAAAATAGCTGCATTGTATAGTCAGTTAAAAAAACAGGTTTTTACCGAGGCGCGGCGGCGGCACAGCAAGATGACGAAATAGATGCATAGCAAGGTCACACTCTATCTCTTTATTTGAGATATTTTTAAGTGATCATTATATAGATGCTTAAGTATACAAGATGTTGATTTATACGCTATGAATGAAACTTGTGGTTTTTTTTAACATTAATGTAAATCACAACACGCTCGCAAAGCAATTTGATTAGCTTTATCACATCATATTATATTCTGCTTAAACTTTTTTTACCTGACTACTCAACAGCTTTAATAATTTGATGGTGTCCGAATCGATAGTAAAAAAAATATTAAAATCAAGTGTCAGTTGGGACACTGTGTCCTAATAAATTTTGTCCGTATCGTCAGCAACTCTTATATTTTTGGTGAAGAGATTATTAAATGATACAATTAATGTCGCGACCATTTGGTAAACGCTATATACGCTATGGGTGACCAGTTTGTTTGAAAACAAAGATAAATTAAATTCTTATTACTATGTATATCGTTTATTGCGCCACTGTCTGTTAGTTACATTTTCACGACTAAACGACTGGACCAATTTCGATAAAATTTGGTATATACAACCTGTTTTATTATGTACGACATTAATTTAATACACACATCCGGAATCGTATTAACTGATTTTAGAGGTGGGTTTAATACCGGTAGCTTAAATATTAATTCAGTAATCGATACATTTCCAATCAACAGTTTTTAACGTAAATCGGTGGCGCCTTTGCGGCTATACCGCTTAGTCAGTTTAACAAGTACCAACTTACATGATAATGAATATGATTTGTTTACATATTTTATACCGGCTGTTTCATTGATTTTTTATGTCTTATAATGTTGTTTGAAAATTCAAAGTTGTCTATTGTAATGTATTTGAAAAAAAAACCTATTTTCCATACAAGCCATTAGGCCTACCCGTGTTTTCATTAAATGTGGTATATAACAAAACACTTATATAGATTATGACCGGGATTGAGACTACTTTTCACCCGACTGCGCAGAAATAAGGTATTGTTTTTATTGATAAACCACGCGGGCGAAGCTGCAGGCGGGTCAGCTAGTGGGTAATAAGTAGGGATCGGCATAGGTAGTGCTATTTTGGGTCAATGAACCTGAATGATAAGTTAATATGGATATGCCTCGGGATTTATTCCCCGATTCCCGGGAATACTTTTCTGAATGTCGATATAAATGAAGTTAAAATGTTAATGTCGATGTAAATGTGCTCGTATAGTGAAACCGAGTCCTCACCTTACCTGCGATAAGCTACAAAAGCGTGAGGGAAAGGGATGACTTTAGTTACCAATACAACATATATTTGCACAAAGCTGAATAGTTACTATGTAAAATACGAATTCCTAAAAAACCTGTAAAATAAAATAAAAATATATTTCCCGGGATTTAGAAGCCATATCCATGTTATGTTAACGGTCACTAATTCCCGTGAATAGCACTACCTATGCCGATCAGTAGTAATAAGTTAAACGCCGCCGCGCTGTGTGCAAAGGTCCTAAGCCTTCCTATTATTTCTATGCTGTATGTACGGTATTACCTCGCTATCTTCATTTGACGAATGTAGGGTCGCGTTGATCGGCAGTGAATTTGATACTATCTTTCTGGCTCGTCTAGAGATCGGCAACTCATCCTCCCAAGCAAGTGAAAATAAATCACTATATTGTCTCTGAAATAACAAAATCGAAAAGTAATTTTAATGTTTACTTTCAACCGATTTCAAAAAAGGATGAGGTTCTCAATTCGACTGTATTTTTTTATGTTTGTTACCTCATAACTTTCGACTGGGTGAACCGATTTTGATGATTCTTTTTTTATTTGAAAGGTGGTGCTTCCGGTGTGGTCCCATTTTGACAATGGCATCCATGAGAAAACCATGTCTTAAATTTGTTTAATTTTTATGATATGTTATGTTTGTTAGTTCAGAACTCTGTTATATATCAACCGATTTGGAAAATTAGTTTTTTTAATTGAAAGGATATACTTTTAGATTGATCCCATGGAAATTTAAACAAAATTGTTAGAGTAGTTTGGTTTTTACTGTTATCTGAACTTGGTTATATTTTTGTTAAATAATTACTTGTTACCTACCTACATAAAACATTATCCTCATTGGCACCTACTTTAGTACGTATGGATATGTGGCTTACCCGTAAACTGTCGCTACTATTCGATTGTGCCTGCTGCAATGCCTTTTGCATACATTCCATGTTAAAAATTGACATATCATCTTGATCCACGCAGGCTCGCCTCCATTGCTCCAAATGGCTTATCACCTGAAAGTACCATCAATTTGTTGAGGTGCTTCAAAACATTAAAAGCACAGGATAAAACGCAAAAAAATAAATAAATATTGATGGGACATTTCACACAACGCTATCTAGCCCCAAACTAAGCAGAGCTTGTACTATGGGAACCAGATAACTGATAGAATACTTATATACATTTTTTTTTGTAAATACCTACTTATAATATATAGAGAAACAACCAAAATAATTAATAAAGCTTACCAATTCAGCAGAGGGCGGCGCGTTCGGTGGGATGCTATGTTTCCCCGGACGTTTTCTCTTATTAGGACTTGTGCCAGGATATCTCGTGCTCAACAGAACCGATACTAGGTCACCTACTTTATCCTCATAATCTTGACACCAATACATCAGCGTCGATACGACAAATGTATCTTCCATATCAACCGGTCTGCAAAATATCGTTCTCATAACTTCAGCAGCAGGTTTTTCCTGTTTTAACATCAGAAGTATCGAGGTTAGGGCTTCTGCGTTATCTTTATACGCGAGCTTTGGAATAAGCGTTAGTACGTCGTCGATGGAAATGTCGTGCGCGAGCAGTAGCTGCCACAGGCAGTACTGCTCGAATGTCTCCCATCCCAGACTGGTCGAGAGCATGCTCGTGAACTCGTCAGATTTGAACATCATCAAGGTGCCTTGCAGCGTGAGGCACACCAGCCGCTGCAGCTGAGTCGAGTCTAAGCACGCCACCACGGCGTGCAGCACCCTGATGTGGTTCTGCACTTGGTCCTTGAACTCCCTGTAAACATCTGGTATCAGCCATACTAAAACATTCGCGTCGCACTCCTGACACCTTTCGAAGTCTTCTGCCAAACATTCGGTTATTTTTAATTCCAAGTTACCGCAGTATTCTCTATACAGTTCCGATTTGAACTTGACGTTTCTCTTTTTTGCAGCATCGCTTTGGGCTTGTCGATCTTTTTCGAAGGAAACCTTTATGTAAAACAGTAAGTAATATCCGATACAAGTTAAGGTTTTCTGGTTACGAATTTCTCTAAATGTTTCTAACACCAATTTCTTCCTAGCTTGACCTTCGCTTCCAGTACCAGTGAGGTAGGTGAACATTGAGAATATGGGCGTATTGATTGCAGCCTCTAATTCTGAAGGAGTGGGGCTGGCGCTTATTCGCAAAGGCGGCAAGTCTTGAACGGCCGCTGTGAACAGATCTGCCAGCGCCACCGCCGTGGGCATCGGCGCGCTGCAGGTGTCGAGCAATGCTGTCGCAGCAGCGGAGGTGCGTTCATCCAGGAGTGTTTCCGCTAGTGGCCGCAGGATGAGCGGCAAAGCGGCTGCGAGTTCCGGCCGCTCCCTCGCGCGAACTTCCGACAGCGGGAGGTCATCGTCATCTGTGTCCTCTTTCTCCACTTTTTCCAGTATCACTGGCTGAGCATCCTCCTCGTCGTCTGAGAAGGCCGGCTCGTCGTGTCCACCTCTCGGGATTTCATCGTTACTTTCTTCCCTTAAACCTGAAACACCTTCACCGTTCCCGTTGCTACAAAACTCTTTGAAAGTGTCTCTAACAGTTGTACGCAATTCCCTATCAAGTTTGGGAGAGTCAAATAATGGTTGCAAATTAGGCAATACTCTTTTTTCAATGATTTGCTGCAATGCCTTGAATATCCCATTCTTAACTTTGTCAGCATGTGGTGGGTAAAAATTTGGAATGATTCGACATAGAAAATCTAATAATGTGGCTGTTACCGCTGGATGTGATCTCATCGAGTGATGCATGACAAGTATTGCTGGTTCTATGTTCATAATATTATCTTTTTCAGGGTCAAAAAATAACCAATCAAAAAATAAAGCCAGTTTAGCATTTGATGCCGCTACATTAGATGTGCATGTAGTAAGGAGCCATCCAATTACAGCCCATCTTGGAATGAGATCAGAACAGAGTTGTTCATTTGTAGGATGTATGTTACCAACAATAAAGCGAATCAAATCACTTCGTAAAGATTGTGTCTCTGGGGTATTAAGATATTGTCTTTGAAACCACTCTTGGTATTTCTTATGATGACCGAACCTGACTTGGCTTGTAAGAAATACAAGTTTCTTCTCCATATCTGGAGTGATTCTTGCTAGAAAATATTTCCGTGATGTTCTTAATTGGCAAACTTGCAGTATGCTTGTGAAAGTTGGACATAATGATTTAGGATTGATCATCATATCTTGCCAGAGCTGATTAATCTCTGGTATCCGAGCCACATTTTGAAGTAGTCTTAGGAAATCTCTGCCAAGAGTCATCACATCAGAAAAGCGTTCTCTAATAAGAGCAACTACAAAGTTTACCTCTTTCTGTCGTAGATTCATGAGAGGTGCTATATTGTGATCTTCTATTAATCTTAAAAATGTATAAACAACCATACAGATAAGTACAGGAAATTTGTCCAGCCATAATCGGTTCTCAATAAATATATCCAAAAGAGATTCAATAAGCGTGATATTGTTAGGTGTGATGTCACCTCCTTTTGCATACCGCATTAAATTCCAACAGACAGTGTCTACTCCGTTAACAACATTTCTTATCATTTCTTTTATCAGCCATAGAACTTGATTTCTGGTAGTGTCTGTGAATTTCAAATACTTTTCTTTTATCAAATTAGACAAATTGTCGAGCACACTGGTTAAACCATCTCTTGCTATCAGGGTAAGGTCTCTGTAACATTTGATTGCATTTTGTGGTTCTGCCAATATTGACATGAGCATTCCAAGTGAAACCTCTTCATGATTCTTGCAAACAGCATTATTCAGAGCGTCGTGAGCTTCTTTTTCACTGCAGTCAGCTATTAGTGCTTGAACATAACTGTAGGCTCTTTCAAATCTCTGAAAATGTAAATATTTATTATCAGAAATTTGGTTCAAAAACTTGAATTTCGCGCCACGCCACACTGTCAGTCGTAGAAATTACGATTGTACATGGCCGACTAAAATGGTTCTTTGTTGGGAAACTACGACTTTTATACATTACCTCCTCAACTTCATCTTTGTTTTCTATTGCAGTGCACACGAATAGCTTCGGTGATTTAGATTTGCCCTGATCCATTGTAAGAGGACAGTATAATTCTACTTAATTTACTAAAATACGAGCGCAGGTTACCTCCTGCATGGCTATCGTAGGCGAAAAATATTTATGAAGCAAGACGAGCAAAAGTACACAACAACCAAACACCTATTCTATGTGTGCGTCTATGTATGTATTGCATAGGTCACCAAAATTCTATACCAAAGTAATGTCTATGGTTTCTCCTTCGTCAATCCTCAAAAATCATCGCTAGATGGCGCTTTATTAAAATCCTCTATGATTTTGCAAATGGCAGCAGTAATTGTCTGTGGTAGCATGGTTGTAAAATGAACGACTGATTGACTGGACGGACGTGACGTCTTCTACATTTGTGTGAGTGAACGAGTGACGACGACGTGCGTCAACACTCGGGCGCAGTGCTGCCAGTCCGTACGCTAATTATACTAGAAAAAACATAGCTTGATCTCTGGGACAGCTGTCAGTAAAATCGCGCCTATGAGGTTCTAAATTTAACGGTACGGACAAACGTACCTGTCAATGTCATACTTTATGGGCATGCTGAGCTAATTATAGTGATGACTGCGATGAATCATCGTGAACACAGACTATCGATATTTTGTATTTTGTATTAATATATTTTGTATTATTCGTTTCAAAAACTTATTATCTTATAGACTTTTTAGATAAGTTCGTTCTGATTTATGCACAAAATCTGTAGATTTACAGAAAACTAACTAGCTAGTTTGTTTGTGTGGGCGTGGGCATGTGCGTGGGCGTGGGCGTCGGTGTGGGAGTGGGCGCGGGCGTGGGCGTGGGCGTGGGCGTCGGTGTGGGCGTGGGCGTGGGTGTGGGCGTGGGCGTGGGCGTGGGCGTGGGCGTGGGCCACGCCCACCTTCACACAAAAAAACTAGCACGATATATTTGATTATAAAGTTGGATCGTACGTACATCGTTACATCAATCGTACGTATCTTCCAACGAATACACAATTCGTATCATCATCATCATCATCATCAATCACCCACAGCCTGATTATTAAAAAAATATGTAGGTCCTGAGGTAACAAGAAATCTTGAAAAGCAGACCTATGAAAGACGTATTTGACCATTTTGGTTTTTTGGTCACAAAATGCAACATGCAGAAAGCTGATAACGAAAGGCTCTAATCGAACCCAAGTGCTTTGGAGTTAACGATGAAGAACAACTAAAAATAATGCCAGCTGAACTTTACTAAGTTAAGGTACTAAGTTTGAAAAACCATCGTGGTGATTTACCTAACCAATACGAAAATCTCGAAGCAGTAGTTTCATTATTACTAGGAGCGCCATCTTCAAACGTTGAAGTATAAAGATTATTCAGTGTCCTGAAAAATGTCAAAACGGACAAAAGAAACACAATGACTATACTAAAACACATAGCTTGATCTCTGGGACAGCTGTCAGTAAAATCGCGCCTATGTACATAGTTCTGAATTTAACAGTACGGATAAACGTACCAGTCAATGTCATACTTTATGGGCATGCTGAGCTAATTATAGTGATGACTGCGATGCATCATCGTGACCACAGACTATAAACTATCGATATTTTGTATAAAACTTAATTCAAAATGAATTAATCATTTAATTAAAAAAAATAACATTATTGAATATTTAAAAAAAATAACATTATTCACAATAGTGAGTAAATAAAATCTAAATTCTAACGTACTCGTAACATTCCTTCCGACAACTTTGGGGTTCGAGAGAAGTTTGGCCACGGCGTGTCTTCTTCCGCAAGATGGCGCCAACGCGCCGCCATCTTGTTTGACATGACCCATTCTCCTCAGTACGAGTGCTAACGCCTTGTATACGCCACGTATTTTCCGTTCTCATCACTTTGTTTTTGTTACTATTGTTGTTAATTTGTTAAGTTTATTTATTATTGTTAGTTTCTTTGTTGTTATTGTTTGTTGGCATAATGCCAAAGAGAACGAAAAAAACTGTTTTGAACAGTCAAAGTCGTGAGTTTGTGATTCGCTTGCGTGAATATTTTGAGCGAGAAAACCAAAATGATAGACCGCTATTACCCATGGCAAAAGTTTGTGACAGAGATGCAGATGCTCTTGGCATTGGACGTGCGACAGTAATTCGCATCAGTAAAGAAAAATATGGCGAATCTTCAACCGCAGTATTGACTAAAGACGAGGAAAAAAAGCTTTCAACGCCAAATAAAAAAAGAAGAAAGGCTGGTCCTGTCACAAAAATTGACGAATTTGACGCCGCTGCGATTCGCAACCATGTATATCGTTATTATACACGGGGCGAATTACCTATACTAAAAAAACTGGCGGCGTCCCTAAAAGACGCAGACTTGTTTAAAGGAAGCTTGCCGTCACTATCGAAGACTTTGAAAAATATTGGATTTTCCTACAAAAAAAGTGACAAAAGAAAAATTATAATGGAACGAACCGACATTGCTCTTGCTCGAGTGAATTTTCTCCGGAAAGTCAAACAAATTACAAATTGGGACAAAGTTGTCTTTCTAGACGAGACATGGCTAAACGCCGATCATACCGTATCCAAAGCTTGGACCGATGATACGGCATAATCGACCACCAAAGTACCCGAAAGCAAAGGTCAAAGATTAATAATAACTCATGCTGGGACGTCATCTGGTTTTGTGCCTAATTGCCTATTGGCATTCAAATCTACGAAGACCAATGAATACCATGACGAAATGAATTTTGAAAAATTTAAAGAGTGGTTTTTAAAATTATTGGATAATTTGAAGGAGCCACATTATATAATTATGGATAACGCCCCATATCACTCGGTCTAAAAGCACAAACCACCAACTTCGGCAAACAGGAAGTTAGAAATAATTGCATGGCTTCAAGAAAAAGGAATAGAGGCCAATGAAACAATGCTTAAAAACTAATTATTGAGACTCGTTGGTCTGCACAAACCCAGCACACCAACGTATGTCTTAGATGACATAGCCCAAGAAAAGGGTCATAACGTCATAAGACTGCCTCCATATCACTGCCATTATAATCTGATCGAGCTTATCTGGGCCCAAGTAAAAGGTTTGTTTGCTCGAATATCAGTTATACAGATTCTTTATGTATTAACTCCTGCATAATTTATGATATTAAAATATGTTTTTCTTTCAAGGTTACGCTGCTAGACATAACACAACACCGCCTTTCACGGCAAATAAAATGTTGCAGTTACTAAACACTGCGGTTGAAAATGTATCTGTAGAAGATTGGAAAAAGGTAGTTACCAAATGCAGAAAATTAATTGAAGAAGATTGGGGGCGGGACGTTCGATTTGATAATATTTGCGAACAAGAGTTCATTATAAATTTACAAGATTGCTCTAGCGATTCTGAAAGTGATTCAGATATTGATTTGGGATGTACTCCTTTGGAATAAATAAATGTATGTATTAAAATATTCGTTTCATTTTATGACCCAAATCATAATATAATCCGATATACATATAATTATGGCAGACAGCCTTCGTGGCGAAGCGGTAGCGAACACGACTGCTGCGTAGGAGGTCGCGGGTTCGATCCTCGCTCAGTGCAAATATTTGTATGCATGAATATAGGTTTTTGCACTGGTCTGGTCGTGCTTCGGAAAGCACGTTAAGCCGTCGGTCCCGGCTGCCATACGAATATCTAATGGCAGTCGTTACGGGTTGTTGGAGCCCTCAAAAGTCCAACAATTGGTCTTACTGCAAAGCTTCTATCGATAATTACTATCGATATTTTTTTCTGTATCATTACAACCCTAGGAATGTCAGTTTAACAAATGTCGCAGAGATCATCAAGCTACCTATGTTTTTTACAGTGTAGACATAGGTACATACAATGTAAGCTATCATTTTAAATAAAATAAGTTAGATGTGCAATAGTTTTGAGCATGAATAAAAACATTTAAAATTACGGATATTAATCGCCACGATCGTCTTTCTCAGATATAAAAATAAACAATGCGTAAAAAGCTCAGAAGCAAAACGCAACAACACACAACATACTAGTTTCTCGCTCCGTCCCTCTTTTGTAATAAGCACACGAAGTGTTCGTAAAAACGAGAAAAGGACAATATGTACCACCTAGGTATGCGGTAGACATGGAAACGTGAAATTAAAAAACAATAGCCTATTCCAAAATTTCGACAATTTGAATATTTGGAGTTGGCGGCACTGCTGCCGCAACCCATCGACCCTTAATTGCGTACGTTAATCAACCTTCCCTCATTTTAAACATCTGGCAATTTGGCTTGGCACTGGCAGCACCACAGAACACAAAAAATAATAGAAGTCGTAAGTATGCGGAGCCCGCGTAACACTAAGTACAAGCTTCGCTCACTTCAGTCGTGTCTCAATTACTGTGGGGTAAACGTACTTCAAAAATATATAAAAATGCCATATTGTGCCGTTTTGGAGTGTAAATATTATAGCCGAACCAAAAATTTAGCAAAAGGGGCCATATCCTATCACCGGTAAGTATTATTTTTTGTTAGTTTTGTTTAAAATGCAAAATCGTCAAACAAAATAGACTGTGAATCATACTCCTTAAGGTCGCGTTTCTCTTAAACCTCAACTTAAGCTACTCAATTAGGGATGTGACCCCAATATACCGATGAATGTGTTATCGATAGCTTTAATTAGTTACCCCCTATTAAATGGTGTATAAGTTTTAGGGCGTTAATTCCTTGTTGTTTTATTGATGATTTTATGAATGTATTTTAAACCTATGGTGTGAAATAATATAATAACTTCTGTTTTCAGTTTCCCCAAGGCGCCAGACAGAAAAAAAAATAAAAAAAAAAACGTACAACTTATGAGTCATCCTGCATACAGAGTCCTGACCTGGCACCGTGTGACTTTTTTCTATTCCCAAAAATCAAGAACCAATTACCCGATCAACGGTTTTCATCACCAGAAGAGGATGTCGAAGAGTATGAAAAAAATGTATCTGACGTCACCACTGGAGGAGTGGCACAATTTTTTTTTAAAATTGGATCAATTGTATGAAAAAGTGCATTGACGCAAAGGGAGAATATTTTGAGAAATAAAAAATAAATTCATTTTTGACCATTAATAGTAGTTTTGTATTATTGATTCCGGAAACTTTTAGTGTGCCTCTCGTATAATAATTCAGTATTAATATTCCGGTAATATAATAATTTTTTAAGTATTTATGAGTTGGAAACATGTGATTATGTTATGAAAGAAAGAAAAGAAAAGCTGTTTATTTCGACCACCTATATTGCGTACCTACCTGACGTACCTATTTCGTTATCCATAGTAGGTACGTGATAATCGATATCGATACATTCGTCTTGTATCCTGATAGGTACATCACTAAAGCAGTAGTAAAGTATTTTGGACTAGAGAGTAACAGCCATGGCATTATCAATCTTATTCTTTGCTGTTAGAGACTATAACAAAAATCGTTAGCCACAGCGCCATCTGTTGTTGAGTGGTTTTGTTTTGTGGGTAATCAAGTAACAGCCATTGCATTATCAGTCATATTTCTAATCAATAGAGACTCAAATAAAAATATTTTCTAAAGCGCCATCTTTTGGTGAGTACTTTAATTTTTTATTATTTATTTTATTGAATTTTAAACCATGTTCCCTTAGTGGCTAATGTTTTATATCCGTAAAATTAGTTTTATGACTTTTTGAACGTTCTCTTTCAACCAATTATAACTTTTATTTCTGTGTGCTAGTTTTTACATGTGTGAGTTTAGCTACATTGGTTTTCATAGTGAAAAGTCATCATGCTAGTTCTATTGTTTTTTATGTTCTGTGGGCAGCACTGCCAGCCGACGATAAGTCGAGAATTGTCGAATCGAACTGAACGAACTGACTGAGTGAGTGAGTAACCTTACCACACACACATACACACTTACATACACTACGCACGCTGGATGACTGACAGCTACTTACTACTAACTAAACTATAGGCTAGACTAGAAGCTTTTTTTTTTGTTGAGAAGTTGAGAACTAGAGTTTAAAATCCAATCCAACGAATAATCCCTCATCACTTTTGAAACAGGCTGTTTGTTTGTGTTATTTACATCCTCTAATTCTTGAAAAACAAGGCAAGGTATCTAATTGCTACCCATAACGTTGATCGATCCAACTTCAAGAAGGACAAGAGAAGCCGGCGGCCGCATCTCGTTAGGAACTTACAGATCATGCTAATTGATGTGGTTGTTTTATTTCTTGCAGTGTAATTAGCAAACCTCTAATAAAATGGATGACGGACAAAGAGAAAAAGAGCGGGATCGTACGCGTCGTGGCGACAAGCCTTCGCGGTTCTCAGACGCGACGCGTGACCGTTCGAGCGACCGGAACAATCACAGCGAGGGAAAACGAGTGTTCGTTTCCAATATACCGTATGAGTTTCGCTGGACTGAGCTCAAGGACTTATTCAAAGATAAGGTCTGGTCACTTCTATTTTAACACTTATCTGTGCGCATCATATTAAATATATTTTACTGAATCTCACTAATTTAATTTGTAGGTTGGAGACGTTGCGTATGTTGAATTATTCAATGATGACAATGGGAAGCCCCGTGGATGTGGTGTGGTTGAGTTCACAAATACTGAGGCCATGAAAAAAGCTCTTTTTGTGATGCATCGATTTGAACTCGGTGGACGCAAACTTGTACTAAAGGAGGAGTCTGGTAAGAAAATTTAAAACAATATTGCTGTTATTTTATTACAACCGACAGTCATATTACATTGTCCTGACCATACAGGATTTCTTGTGGTATAGCACTGATTGGCTGGTGTGGCTTATGAAGGAAAACTCTCATTAGGCTTTCAGTGATGATGTTGCATCCATTTGTCCCACAGTTTGTACAGAACCCGCAAGCTGGTATCACAGTTAGCCAATTACCTTTAGCTCTATCGAGGTTGTCAATATAGCTAACTTACACTAGCTAATGTAAGATTTTACTGCCTATATATGGTGGTAATCAACTCTTAACCCGTTGCGCGCCAGCCTTGCTCTGACCCAAAAGTGTCTTAAGTGTCAAGAGATTTCGGCCGCATATTTATTCATCGACAGGTTATCGGAAAATTTAGATATACGGCATTATGTTATAATTATATTATATAAATCATACACCATTGCTTTCCGTTTGAAATTTCCTATCAGCTATATATATTTATCATATAAATAGTTATAAAAAACTTACTTGACGCAGAAATTATTAAATTTCTTTTCAACTTCATGATTTCGAGTCAAAATTTTGACAAAATTTGCCTGATTTTACCAATTCACGATAGGTATTCACTAAATCTAACACTATTACTCTGTAGTATACATATTTATGCATAATTGCTGATATTTAATTAACTTTGAAACACAATAACTACACAGCCAAGCCGTTTATAAACTAAAACCAAACATGGCCGCCATGACAGGGCCGTGAGCACTGTTGTATAAGATGTATTATTTTTAACTGTTTGTTTCGGTCTTGGACTCAATAAAACATCTCGATGTTGATCGTAATGAACTTTACCAATGGTCGTTTAGATAATACGAAGTTGAAAAAATACCGGATCCAATGGGCTCAAACTAGTTTATACACTGGTGTGTTAGGTTGACACGTGGGGCTTTAAAATTTCTCGAACACCCGTGTGTTCGTTAAACATTCCACGGGTTAAGCATATTACAAGGACCCCCTTCTAAACTGACCTTTGCCATCATAATTTCTTGGAATAATAGAGGATGGGTTGATGGTAGCTGTTTTACAGGATCTCTGTGGGTGTTATTGTGTTGGGAAATTACTTTTGTTGATGCCTCTTGCACTATATGTCATAATGCTAGGTGTTTTTCCAGGTAATGAAAGGATAAGTAGACAAAACAATCCCAGGCCAAATACGGGCAGGAATATAAGGGAAGAAAAAGACAAGTAAGAATTTTAACATACTACGAGTTTTGTTATGTACGACATTAATTTAAAAACAACATCCGGAATCATTAACTGACTTTTATACAGACTGTTTCATTGGTATTTTAGGACTTGATTTTAAGGTTGTTTAATATTTTCTATTGTAATGTTTTTTGAAAAAAACCTATTTTACAACAATACTAGCCATTAGCCCTACCCGTGTTTTCATTTAATGTTCAATAAACCACGTAGTTTAATATATTTTAACAATAACCACCATAATAAACACATTATCAGACATGTTTTGTCCCTTTCAATCAATTTTGAAACTGTCTGTCAATGTAAAATACAAAATACTGTAATTATTAAACAGATACAGCGAGTGTATTAGTATTGTAGTGTTGAGTTTATTGTAATGTATTATCGTAACAATTTTAGCTTGCATAAATTATGTTACTAAAGCACGGCACAGCATAGCATGCTAATTACTCCAAAATCTGCTCCAAACAGCAGAATGTGGGCAAATCTACATATGAAAACGAGTGTGCTTTAGACCACACGACTGAAGTAAAACTTCTTTTTCAAAATATGTATAAAAAAAAATATAATACCAAAATGTTTTTCTTCGAAAACGAGCTGATGTTGCACCTGTATCTCCTCTGGTTATGGGTGCTGCCGTACTGTCCCAGTTAAAAAAAAACACTGTATATTTCATGCACTGGCTTTAAGAGGAAGAGAGAAAGAAAATGTGCACGCGCACTGCTCTCTTGCTCCTACAGTGTGATACAGACAACAGGCCTGCACTGTGTCTTAGATATACGGAACGTAACTGGCTATGAGAGGAAGAGGGAAAGAAAATGTGTGCTGGCACCTCTCTTGCCCCTACAGTAATATACGAAACGTAACCTCTCTTTCTATCTTCACTAACTTATATCTCCCTCTCGACTTCCGTTCGCCTCGCCCGATCCCACTTTTTGTAACGCTCTCGTCACGCATTCATCAGCTTACTCCCCAAGTCAAGCGTGCGTAAAGTAGTTTTACTTCAAAAAGGAATATACAACAATCAGCCAATGGGACATGAATAACATAGACAGTAATCTCTACTTAATAGTTACAGCTGGAACAAGCCAAGGGAGCCAGAGGATTTCAACACTTATGGCTTGAGCCTGCAGTTTTTGGAGTCTATCAATGTGCAACCACCACTTGTCAAGAAGATTTTTGTTGCCAATGTAAGTTGAGTACAACAGTGTATTATTATATGTGTATTTATTGGTACTAGTTGCCAGTGCACAGTGAACGGAATTGTCCATCATTTTTTTATGCATTTTTTGTAGCTTAATTTTAGTATTCCTTTTTCATATAAACTTTAACTATGCCAAATCTCACTCGTTGCTAGGAATAAGCATAAAAAGGGATACAAAGTTTTCTATTCACATATTTCATTAAAGATATTGTAGATGGTAATTGGGTTTTTAATATTATGATTGTTTTTCAGCTGGATTACAAAGCTGATCGCAACAAAATAAAGGAAGTGTTCAAAATGGCTGGTAAAGTCCGTAACATAGATTTGGCTGTGGACAAGGATGGCAACAGCAGAGGATTTGCTGTTATTGAGTATGATCATCCAGTGGAAGCTGTTCAGGTATAAATACAATCATTTTCTTCATTGTGCCACTAAAGGCTCTAATATATATATTATACTAGCTACCGCCGGCAGCTACGCACATGTGGCCGTCGGGTTAACTTTTAACCCGACGGCCACATGTGCGTAGCTTACGTCTCAATCCTGGTCATAATCTTAGCTAATATACCAAATCGAAATTGGTCCAGCCGTTTAGTTGTGAAAACAAACAGACAGACTTTCGAATTTATAATATTAGTACGGAAATATGGATCATATTTTATTTTGCTACTTGGCCTCTGCAACAGTGCTATCAGTGCAGTGTATATGCAGTGTTAGTGAAAGTATCCCTCAGAGCGCACTAGGGGTCTGTGTCACATGGGCAACTAGTCTCAGGCTCTCCAATATATCCCCGTTTACTGATATTTAGCCTGCAGTGAACCATTTCCCGAGTTGGTTGAGTCACTTCCAACAAGGCCAAGACTTCTGGCAGGCAGGTCCTATAATACAACAACCCTTGTGTACTCTAAGGTATGTTCGTTTGTAGAATATAATACACTAGCTGACCAATCCGCAGCTTCGCACGCGTGGTTTTTTAATAAAAAACTTTACCCTCTCTTCTGCGCAATTGGGTAAAAAGTAGCCTGTGTCACCCGGGGATAGTGTAGCTTCTCAACAGTGAAAGAATTTTTTAAATCGGTCCAGTAGTTTCGTAGCCTATTCAATACAAACAAACAAATCTTTCCTCTTTTTATTATTATTATAGATACCTACTATCTCCTGTATTGGCATGGTATCCATATACCAGCAAAACTTGTACAACGTAAGCCTTTTTTATGCTCACTCTCAACTACTCGATTAGGTAATTAACGTCATTTTTTGTTTTAGGCTATATCAATGTTCGACAAACAGATACTTTACGAGCGGCGAATGACCGCGCGCATGGACAAAGGCTCATCCGATAAATCGGAATTACGTCTGCCCGAAGGTTTGAAAGGCATCGGCACAGGCTTAGGTGCCAATGGGGAGCCTCTGAGAGATGTTGCAAGGAACCTGCCGCAAACGAACACGCCGACCTTGGGGCTTCAGAATACTGCGTCTGCGTTGGGGGCTGGTGTGTTGGGAGCTGTGCCAACGGCTGGAGTCAATTTGAATGGACTGGGCTCGCAGCTGGCGGCCAATACCATCGGTGCTAATACTGCGTTGGGCAATTCGCTTGGCCTACAGGTATGTTAATGTTCGTCCATAACATGATTGATGTTGGAACTCCAAAGAGTAGTTTATTGATCAAGCGAAGCGAGATCTCTAAATCAACTTGGGCAAATCGGCGTTGTATGCATGGATGTATTTATGTATGTATGTATTTATGTATGTATGTATGTTTGTTTGTCCGAGGATAACTTTCGAAGCGTTGATCCGACATTGTGAAATTTGATACGTAGCGATGGCACAATTTTGGTGTGATTAAATGAGCTAAAAATGTTGGGGGGTTGTTGAGATATTGGGGTTCAAGAGGGGTAAATAAAAATGAAAATGAGACTATTAGTTCAAGTGGGGCATCAAATAAAAGGTCTTCATTAATACATTTGGACTTCGTTTTTATTTGATACGTAGCGATGGCACAATTTTGGTGTGATTAAATGAGCTAAAAATGTTGGGGGGTTGTTGAGATATTGGGGTTCAAGAGGGGTAAATAAAAATGAAAATGAGACTATTAGTTCAAGTGGGGCATCAAATAAAAGGTCTTCATTAATACATTTGGACTTCGTTTTTATTTTTAGTAAAGTCCTTATAGTTTTTGAGTTATTAGCCATAATAAAAACTGAACTTTGACAAAATTCACCAGGGTACACCAGTGACGTCACAGTGCTGTAATGTGGTATGCGTGTAGCTTAAGTGGCACAAATATAGGCAAAAGTCGGACATCCAGAATAACTGCAAATTGTACCCCAAAAAAGTTTAACCACATAACATGAACTCCCGTTACCTGTAATTTGAACGAAACTGTAGGTCAATTTGATATTGTTCTTACTTTCGTGGCACTATTTTGATAAGTCAAAGATTACAAATAGTTTTTTTTAATTGGAGACTCGCGAGATCTCAGTTCGGGGCGAACCACTAGTTTGATAGTATTCAATTAAATACAAAAAAAAAACTAAATTTTAGTCTTATACACACGCGTGATAGTTCTGGAATTTGTTCCTGAGCTTAAAACTACAGTGAAGGCGAACTTAGACTCGCGGTTACAGCTTTTATATTTGACATAAAGTTCCCTATGTAACAAAATAAGCACTTCTTAGATGTTATCATTATGGTTTACTAGACTAAATATAAATAACACAGCGCTATCTAGCCCCAATCTAAGCAGAGCTTGTACCATGGGGACCAGATAACTGATAAAATACTTATATACTTTTTTTGTAAATATGTACACACGGCTATACATCAAGCTATACATTTCCATTATAAGCTGACCTCACATTCTACGATACTGGAAATGAATAGCTTAATGTGTAGCCGTGTGTAAATACTGATAATAATAGAAAATATCCAGACCTGGAACAAATAGCTGTAGATCATGCAAAGGTCCATCCATCCAAAGGTTGTCTGGAAGAGATCGCTTTTAGCGATAAGACCGCCCATCGTACTTACCTTCATTTTTGTGTATTTCTTTGTATTTTTAACTTTTTTGGTGTGCAATAAAGAGTATTCTATTCTATTCTATCATGCAAACATTTGTTCCACTATTGATGGTTACCTTAAAATATGATTTAATTGCTAATCTTCTTAAACATTTTAGGCTCTAGGTCTCACTGGATTGGGAGCACTTCAGAACCAGCTTCTTCAACAAGGTCTCACGGCTAGCGACCTAGCTTCAGTGCTCACCGCGCAGGCGCAAGCACAGGCTCAAGCACAGGTTCAGGCCAGTGTGAATGTCAACAGTGTCGGTCAATCCTTGGGGCTGAACACGGATATGGGCTCCAGTCTCCACAGCAACCAACACAACAGCCTAGCCAGCAGTGTACTTGGCAATAATACTATGAGCAGTGGACCTTTATCAGGTAAAACAAAGGTTTATTCATTAATGACAGCCCCGCATCTACGATTTTTCAGAACCGGGGCAGAAAACTTTATGTGTTGCCCCCCTCTCGCCTCTTCCAGCATTTGAGAGTTTATAGGAGATGGAGGGGGATATATTAATATAAGTCACTTTACTTTCTGTCAAAGTTTCATTTTCTTGGATTCATTCTGGGGCTATTTGTCTGCACTACATATACGCCGATGATGGGCGTAGCTAGAGCTGGCTTTGGGGGTTCAAATCAAATAAATAATCGATAGTACCACGTGCGCTGGACGCTAGCTAAGCGCTTTGTGAAATACGTTGATTTTTTTTTCAAACATGAATTTGGGGCCCGCTAGATCCGGAACTGATCAAATATAGACTATCATTTTTCTGTAGATTTGCTTGTGTGGTCTCATAGAAAAAAGTAGTCTGTCTTTATCCTAGTCATCTATCTCAATTACTAATATTGAATTTGTTCTGCTCTTACAGTGTAAAATAATATTAGTTGGATGTTGTGATATAGACTAAGCCATAGCAGGGTTTTAGTGATCATATTGCCCTCAATCAAGTCTAACCCAATTTGAGTAAATTTTTTAAATTATCAAGTAAAATGATTAAACCCCCAAGTCTAATTCTAATTCTTGGGTGGGGGAATAAGATCTGCACTGACGTCCCGCATTGGGTTGTATTGTGCATTACACCCCTTCTAACTTGACCCCAGCCATCTCTACTCCTCTCTCCTACTCCGTTAAAGTAATGAAGTAGGACTTTGGGTTGGTGGCAGCAGTTATCCAGAGTCCCCGAGGTCGTTGCTGACGTTGAAAAAGACTCGATGAGTTCATGCAGTCCCGTCTTCAATCTGGCTTCGTGTGTGACCGTACAGTACTCGTGCTCCACTGTCTCTTCATCCTGTAGGCATTCGCGACACAGCTGTGGCCCCTTTCTTTAGGAGATGGTGATTTAGTTCGCAGTGTCCTTTGATGATCTCTACCATTATCGGCAAGTCCTCGCGTTTCACCTTTAGCAGTGTGTTGGTTATCTTCCGGTCTTTTATTGCAAGCATTTTCTTGATCTGCTTGCAGTCAGTTTTGCGTTCCCAGATTTTCTGGTGCTCCTCGGAGTTTTGTTTCAAACTGTTCCTGATTTCCGCAGCCGGTGCCTGACCCTGACGCAAAGAGAGGTTTGCGCCTGGGGTTAAAAACTGACATGCTAAGAACCACCCCAGTTAAACAAGTATTCTAAAAAATGCCTTTAAAATAGAATAAAAAAAAAAAAAAAAATAATTCACAGTCCATCCATCCGTTTAGGCACTACGATTCCAGAGACAGACAGACTTATAACAACCCTTTTCTTGCGTCGGGAGGTTACAAATGTTTTGTATTTGTGTGCAGGATCCAACAGGCAGCTGGGTGGTGTATCAATGCCATCTCAAGGTCAGGGGTACGGCCGTGACACCAGCAACCAACAGTCCATCAGAGAGAAACCATCTGATATGGTCATCATCACCAATGTAAGTACTAGCATTGTAGTAAGAGTCTCTTTAGCAGTGCCGGATTAGTAGCAGTAGTAGCTAGTAGTAGATTGCCGTGTATTAGCAATTGCTACGGGCTAAAGGGGGGCCCCGCGTATCCAAACCTGCCCACCTCCGCCACTTTATACTTAACAACTCATAGCAGATCAAGGACCCCTTGATAGAATTTGATACTGGCAATGTGCATGCTTAATCCGGAAATGCTCTTTATGCTGCTCGGAATAAACCAAATCCGTCATCGGTCGTTGACGCTAATTTATATTCATCTATATATTACTAGCTGACCCGCCGAAATTCGTACCGCCTTGACATGCATATGACGCGCGCTGCCAATGTATGTCGCCGGTAGAATTGTCAATCAGCCATCATTTATGTATGAGAAAATGAATTTTCGTTATACTTTTTTTCGTTAATTTTTCCAATATTTTTATAGTTATTCTGCTATTTGGGGTTGGTGACAAATCCAACAAATCAAAGATCATCGAAATCAGTCCAGCCGTGCTCGAGTTATAAATGGTGTACCTAACCCGACTTTGTTTTATATATATAGAAAATATATATAGATGAGTAGTATATATTACGATTTTAAAATGAACTTTTGCTTCGAAACAAGGTTGTGGGCTTAGAATAATAACGCTCAGAACCCGAGTAGGCCCAAGAGGAGTGAAGCCATTTCAAGTTAGCCTTCAAAGGCCACGTACGTTACTTGTCACTAGTGTTGCCAAAATATCGATATTTTCCCTATCGATAGTTGTCGTCATAAATCAGTTACAATATCGATAGTATCGATACGATCAATAGCGTGATATGAGGCAATAGTATCGTTTTCGTCCAATACTATCGATTGTATTAAACGTCAATGGTGACGAAACTATCGACAGTATCGATAGTATTGTAAAAACTATCGACACTATTGATAGCATCGATACTATCGATAGTTGTGTACTGTCGATAGTAGCATATATTTCGATATTATTTGTCATTACATACAAGTCTATATCTATCGATAGCACACAACTATCGATAGTATCGATAATTTCGATAGTATTGATAGTTTTTATACATTAATATCGATAGTATCGATACTATCGATCGTCACCATTGTCGTTTAATACTATCGATAGTATTGGACGAAATCGATACTATTGCCTCATATCACGCAATTGATAGTATCGATACTATTGAATTTTCGTGAATATCGATAGACTATCGATAGTCCACTATCTATCGGCAAAACTACTTGTCACTTCAGTGTTCACAACAAAGTCCCATTGCAAACAGCTCGCGTAATTTTATTTAATAATGACCTACTGCACAGTGAAAGGGTATCATAGTGCATCTCATAACCACAATAAGGATATGAAGATCACATTTCACTCGTTTTTTTTCATTTCATTTCAAGTACTATTTGGTAACAAATTATTTTCGTCAAAACAGAAAAGTAAATTGTAAACAAACCAGACGCCATTACAAAAAAAAAATGTTGCCAGCCATGGAAAAAATATTTGCCCTGACTGCCCCTGTTTAACGTTCGGTAGAACTTAAAGAAAGTAGTGCCTTATAAGTTCGTCATGTCCGTCCGTCTGTCTGTTGGTCTGTCTGTCCATTTTTAAATTCTTTATAGATCTCCTTGGCTTGTAATACCCTCCCAGCTATTTCTATATGCAAGCATTGAACTGTTTTTCTCTCCATCTGGCTTCCAGCCGAAATATTGAATGAATTTAATTATTGACACAAATAGATACATTTCGAAGGAAAATTAAATTTATATCGTCTTTCTAGTTACATATCCCATTCTTATTCCACACAAATTTATTATTTATCACAATTTACTGTCAGATAACTTTATGGTGTGGTTTGATTTTCTATATAAAAAAAACTATAATATTGTCTGAAGACCTGTTTTATTATTCTGAATACAACCTATATAATAATTGTAAGCCAAATGTGCAAATTTCCTTACTTTTTGGGGACAATGTTTATTTACTTGCAAGTTGCAACATTGTTCGACCGTGTGTGTGCGTGCTGGTGAATGTAACTACGTGACGCTTACGCACACATTAATTTTGATGTTGCTTCAATGTTGCGCAGATCTACGAAGGAAACTATCGTTCTGAGCGTTATTATTAGTTATCGGCGTAGGTAGTGCTATTCACGGGAATTAGTGACCGTTAGCTTAACATGGATATGCCTTCTAAATCCCGGGAAATATATTTTTATTTTATAAAGACATTGTAGTTGTACACACGACGACACATTAAACCACCCGTTGTGTATAATCAGATCTCGCCTATTGACCAGTAAGTATTATGGCAAACAGCACTGTGCGGGACTAGTCTTAACCAGAAATATCTTAAACAGTTTAACTTCATTTACATCGACATTTAGAAAAATATTCCCGGGAATCGGGGAATAAATCCTGGGGCATATCAAAATTAACTTATCATTCAGGTTCATTGACCGAAAATAGCACTACCTATGCCGATCCCTAAAAATAGCCCACCACCTTAGATAATAATTTATTATTCTAAGGTGGTGGGCTATTTTCTTGTTTCAACAAAATATGAAACAAATGTACATTTCAGCTTCCACCGACGGTAACATGGCAGTTGATTCGCGAGAAGTTCAGCGAATGCGGTGACGTGAAGTTCGCGGAGATGACCGCGCCCGACACGGCCATCGTCAGGTTCCATAAGGAATGGGACGCCGAACGGGCGATCAGTATCCTTTTACTACGTTTTAGATATTATTACAAGCGTCAGTTGAGCTATCTCACTGATTGAGGCCTACTCACTGTCATCATCATCATGATATCTGCTATAGGACGTCCACTGCTGAGCATAGGACTCCCCCATAGATTTCCAGAGCGACCGATCTACACCCAACGGCTCCCAGCAACCGTTTTTCCAACTAGTTGGGGTACGTCATACGCTGCGCTTTCCAGTGCGTGGTCTCTACTCTAGAACCTTTCTGCCCCAACGGCCATCACTTCTGCCAGCTATGTGCTCCGCCCACTGCCACTTTAGCTTGCTAATGCGTCTACGGATCTCCTAATTTCTGATTCTACTCACTGTAAGACGTTTCAATCCTTATGATGCAAATAATAAAGATTTTTTGAGGTGAATTTGAAACTGGAAGATCTTTACTAGTCCTTACTATTCATTGAATCCCTAATCTATGGCATGGCGACCTAATAAAGCTGGCTGGGACCTGTTAGATTCTCTGGAAATCGATGGGGAAGTGTATGTTCAGTCCATGGGCCTATGTGGACGAATGGGTTCCGTTCTTTCATAGGTGTCATGGATCTTTTTTACAGATCTAGTCCATTGATTTTGTTATGACAACATTCCTCTTGATAATGTCCCTTAACACATCTAACAGAAATGTTCGATAGGACCCGTATTGATGGAAGAACTATTGACGTCCGTTTCTTCTAAATATAGCTGAAGATGTAAGTATTTTAATATTTAAATAACTTTGTTCATACACTACCCTACATCAGAACTCGAAATGGGCTTGAGCAAATAATGGTTTAGCCTCGGGTCGCACACGTCAACCTTCATGAGTAGATTTTTCCCTCATCGTTTTTTAATTTTTTTCTCTTTTACTATTTCTTGTACGAACGTCAGGCGATTTTATACATTCGGGTTCCACAACTTCCACATTATCTAATCGTAACGATGCGTTTGGTATCTGTGGTTCATCCAAATACACGTTAACTTTGCTGCGCTTTTTCATGACTTGTCGATAGTCAGGGGTTCTGCTTTGCGTTTGGACGTGCTTCGGCTAACTTGTCGTGAAAATATGTTAATGTATGCGACATCTGAACTGAAAAATCTACTCACCCCGACACAGCAATGTTAGGACATGAAGGTCTGAACATCATAGTAATGGAACTTTTGTGCTTTCAGGAATGTGAGGTATTGAAGTCGGTGTCTTGTTGGGGTTTGTGCACTCTACCGCCAGCATTCTTCCCATCTTCGTCGTTTGTGTTCGGTGAATTAGATTTGAAAATGTCCTTGGTTGTTTTCTCTCTAACTATCGGAAAATCAATTTTACTCTTAAGATAATGTATCGTAAGTCTCTCAATTTTCCTTCTATGTACCCTGAAATTTTAATAAATTTGATTCTTGATGGAAACTACAATTTGTTATTCACTCACTTTAGCGTTTATATTTTCATGAAAATGTTATTTATAAAGTTTGTTTTACGGTTTGCGCGGCGTATTCGATAAGTATTGTGTTCATTATATCGTGCGTTGTCGACCGCTTCAATTGGCTTATTTGAAGTAGAGGCGCTCCATGCAGTTTTAGCCACTCTATATCTTCATGTTTTAAAATGTTGAATATGGGCAGAGTCGGTACTTTAGACGGTAGTACTCGTATTGGATTGATTTTCTGCAGGTCAAGTTTTTGATAAAAAAACTTTCCTTGGTTCAAAATGAAATAGCTCTACAGATTGGTTATAATTTAAGGTTTTGCCATAAGCATTCCTGCAATGATGCGTGATCGTAGTTTGTCCATATATCAGTGGTTGACGCCGACTCGATTACGTAAGTTGGGTGATTGAAAATCGGAAACAACCCCTCACCTCTTTCTATAATTGTAAGTATTCTCTTCGTCTTATGATTATTGAATCTTTTGTCAACCAAAAGCGTCCGCGCAAAGCTGTTTTGATAATTATGTAACTAGTGGTTTCTAAAATTCACCTAAACCTACTTGCGCTTTTAGACATTGCGTAAATTGCAACTGTTATATCTAACAACTAAAAACAAATACGGATTGTTGGTCGTGGATGTTATAAAATTGTTTTTGGATGCAATACATAACGGTTCATTTGCTCAAGTAATTATTTATTTATCTTTAGTAAAGTTCGCTCCGCACGATATAAAAGTTAGGTATAAGTTTCTAAACGTAATTAGGAGTTTTCGGCGCGATGTCAGTATAACCAACTGAAAGTTCGCTTGGCTGAAAATTATAACTGGCTTCTAATTTAACTTATAATGAACTAAACAATTGGAAGCGCTTCCGCACATTGTGGCTTACCGAAGTTTGAGTTCGCAAAGCAGGTTTGAACGCTGTTTTGACGTCGAGCGGTCTTGGTTAATAGAGGGAAGAAATGTTGTGAAGATTGCCGATCCGGACGATACCTCGCGGGCTTCTAGCTATTTTCCTATGGTAAGTTGTCATCGATCCTCGATTAACTTGATGAAATTGCATGGGGGAGTTTTCATAGTTTACCGGTATTGATTGATGCGTTGAGTTTTGTTTTTGTTTAGATCTGTTCGCGCTTCATGTTTGGTCGCACACGACAGATCATGCGTACAGCGGTCGCTATTGGTTAATTAATCCAAGGGCTATCGCGTTCATCTGTCATCGATTTTCGGGTCTGTTGGTACTCAGTGATGTACGGTCTCCGCTTATAATTATCGACATTGTTATGGCCGTTGGGTGATCTGATTACTATCCGCCTACTCATTTCTTCAAAGGATGCCTTTGGCAGTTATGTAGTTTTTGCTAATTCTACCTAGCACTAACAGGATTCTTCTAGGGATGTTTCTCTATAGATTTTTGCGGTTTATTTGCACTGCTGAATTTACTATTACTATATCGATTTTTTGATTTTCAGGTATTTCAGAAATGTAAAGTTATAAATTCATTGAACATGGATGGATTGATCCACATGCGACGTTCCAAATAACGAGATCGCGCTAGTTAAACGGAGTCCTGGAATCGCCACCGTATGTTAAAAGGTAATCAAATCCAAAATCATCTTATACCGTCACACCTGTTTCTCGTAAGGCTTAAGAATCATGTATCACTTCGCAATAAAGTAGCATTCCAAGTCTTACGATTTCTTCGTTATTTTATTTAGGTATGTGTATGTTCATTATATTTGCTATTTTTTTTAAACTATATAGATATTTGTTTGACCACAATCTCACCTGATGGTAAGCGATGATGTGGTCTAAGATGAAGCACGAAGATCTAGAAGAAACCTATTCACTCTTACCTTAAAGAGGCCCGGATTGTATTCTTTAGGAAAGCGTTCCATACCTTAGCTGTGCGCATCAAGAACGTAGAACCAAATCGGTGTGTGTGAATGGGTGGTATATCAACTAGGTACGGATGGTACTGAGCCGTGTGCCTGCTTGTCCTTTGATGGAAAGGAGATGGCGGAATCAGATCGTAAAGTTCCTGGGCACATTCCCCGAAATGTATTCTGTAAAAGATCGATAGGCTTGCAACTTTACGGCGGTGTTCGAGACTGGGTCTTAGCCTCCGCCATATATTGCTCACCTATAAGCCTAAAAGCTCTGCGTTCTATCGAGTCTAAGGTAGCGAGCTGGTATTTAGCCGACCCATCCCAAAGGTGGCAGCAGTACTCCATACCAGACATTTAAGAATGAAGCATAACTAACATTAGTAAATTTCAATCAATTCAACTCTGATTTTTATTTCACAGAGGCGCGCTGTGGTGCATCCGAATAGATATGCAAGATATTTAAATCGGCATTTCAAAAGGTAATTTGTAAAACATATTTTGAACATCATTTTTACCTACGATTTTAGGATTTGAAACTCCTAAAAGCGTACGTAAAGTATTTATTTTAATACTTTATTGCACTAAATACACATAAAATGTTCAAAAGGTGGGCTTAAAGTTAAAAGCATTTTCTTTTGCCAAGCTACCTGCCAAGTGCCTCAGAGGTAGCAAGAAAAGATTGGCGTGCTAACTTAACAATATTAACATATTGACGACCTCCGTGGTGCAGTGGGCGAATAGCCGGCTGAGACTCGGGAGGTAGCGGGTTCGATTCCCGCCGCGGAATAAATGTTTGCATGATCTGCAGATATTTGTTCTGGGTCTGGGTGTTTTTCTATATATTATAAATATGTATTTACAATAAAAAAATATATAGTATAAGTATTCTATCAGTTATCTGGTTCCCATAGTACAAGCTCTGCTTAATTTGGGGCTATGTAGCGCTGTGTGAAATGTCCAGCAATATTTAATTTTATTTATATTGGTACTAAAATAAACACAAATAACAATATACTTTAATCACATCAAATTTAAGGTTGTCTTTCCCAAATTGAGTGGGACGGGCACAATGCCCTTAATAAAATATCTTTAAAAAATTTAACTTTATTATCTTTAAAAACTGATTTTCCTTCCAGACTTCTTTTTCATCCGTCTCATCTCATTAGTCACTTCTTTCTCTGTTCTCTTAAAAGTCAAAATCTATACTTACTCGGTTTGGTCTCGCATTTAATATGTTTAACTTCTGCAAATCTATACAGGGCATCCGCGATACAGGTGTTACACCTAGTGTGGAGCTCATTATGTACAATACATGTTATTTCTGATTTGGAAAATAAAAATATTTGTATTTGTATTTGTATTATTTGTATTTCCTTCTATTAAAAAATATTTACAAGTAAACCACATTTACTTTTTACAGGTACATTGAAGAACTGTGTGAAGAGTGTTATAAGAAATGTGATTTATCATTAAATAAGTTATTGTAAATAGCAGTAACAATCCAAAAATAAACCATATATATATTTTTACTTTCGTCTCTTATTTATTCTTCTTTCTCAAGTACAATACTTTGGATGCCCTTCTCAACCTGTAGATACACTTGAGCAATTGTATTATTTCATAGATAGGTATTCGTATAACTGTCATTAGTAGTTCCATTACTGAGATTACTGAAGTACCGATGCATAGATTTACGACACCACCGCTCCGTACTGAAAAATATAGGATAATCATTGTTCTGATGACAATCATTAAGCAGCAAGGGTTTTGCTGATTTAATTAGGCCAGTTTAGAAACTAATGAAGATTGACGGAAACCAAGCAATATAAATTAAACCTCTTCACGATTATCACCAATCATGATTTAAATTAGTAGAAGTATTTTTGTAGGGTTCCGTATCCAAAGGGTCAAACGGGACCCTATTACTAACCCTGCATTCCGAATCAAGACATAATCGCTGCTAGCGTTCACGTAGTTATTTTGCGTACCGATTCAGTTACGCTCTCATGACAGTCAAGGATTCGGAACGCTCATGAACGCGCTGCAAGTCAGTGTTTCTTTAAGGTAAGACCGCATTAGAGCGGCGCTGCGCAGCGCAGCGCTGCACGTCACTTCAGGTCACCTATCGCACTACAGGCTTAAGAGCGGCGCAGCACTGCACGTCACTTTTTTTGCCTCTCCATCGAGCGCAGTACGCAAACTGACGCGACGCGCCGCTTGCTATGTCGCTTGCATTGAGCGTCGCTGTACCGCGCGGCGCGGGCGGCGCGTCGCTGCACGTCACAATATTCTTTTGGAGGCAACTATGCCGCGACGCGCAGCCACGCCTACTGCAGCGCCGCTCTAGTGCGACACGCGCCATTCAAAATCATTATAACTCATTAAATTTTAAACATTATAAATCATTAAATTTTGACGCTTTGTGGCGCGGCGTGCAGCACCGCGCAGCGCCGCTCTAATGCGGACTTACCTTAAGGTACTCTTAAGGTAAGTCTTACATAAGTCGACATGGCAGCATTACTAGCGTAAATACAACTTGCAACACATTGACGCAATAGCACTCCTTCCATGCTTTAGTACAAGTTCCTTGGGGTTTCACGTTTTTAGACATTCGCCAATCTCCTTTTCTTATTCTTTAATAGACATTTACGCTGTATTCTATATTTTTGCGTAATAAAGTACCTATGTCAGCTTTCTGAAAAGCGTTTTACGAGTCCTGGCGTTGACAAGAAACAAATTTAACTTGATCTTAATAGCTTGATAATCTTAATACTCAAAATTGAACTAAAATAATCTATTTAAATTACTTACGCACTATATCATAGTAACTAAATATAATTTCCCTCATTATCCTGACTTTAGGAAATATTGCTACTAAAATCTTGAATCGATTCATATCATCTTGTGGTATGAAGGTCTCCAAATCTTTGTGGTAGAAGTCAGGTTCGCAGTCACCTATACAACCGCAATCACGAAAATTCTTCGGCAGATCGTCATTTTCGTATTTTTCCTTCGTTTCGTTACTGATTGATAATGTGATGACTTCATTTTTGTGTTCAATGACACATTTCAATTCTCCCAAGTTGCATATCCTTTCATCGTCTGAAATCCATGCTAGGTATATGAATTTATTATATTTATATTATGTTAGTTGCCGACATAGCTCTCAAAATTAGCAAGTTGAAGTGGCAATGGGCAGGCCACATCGCTCGTAGAACCGATAACCGTTGGGGAAGAAAGGTTCTCGAGTGGAGACCACGGACTGGAAGACGCAGCGTAGGCCGGCCCCCCACAAGGTGGATCGACGATCTAGTAAGAATCGCGGGGAGCCGTTGGGCGCAAACGGCTACCAACCGCTCGTTGTGGCGATCTAAGGGGAAGGCCTATGTTCAGCAGTTGACGTCTTCCAGCTGATGATGATGATGATATTATGTTATACTTAGGTTTTTATCAGTCTACAGGCAGGGTGCTTCGTAATATGAAAAGTAAAAAAAATATCTACCGACATTAGGATTTAAAGATTTTTAATTTAAGTACAATAAGTACGACTTTTTACTTCGGGTTCTGCACATTAAATAAAACAGCCGATAAACTAAATTATCGCCAAAACCAGCAAATTTTTCAATAAAAACATTGCAATTTGGATTTTTTTAACTAGTTTCAAAAAAGGACTGTTCTCAATTAGACTGTATTTTTTTTTGTTTGTTACCTCAGAACTTTCGACTGGATGAACCTATTTTGGTGATTCCTTTTTTATTTGAATGTTGGTGCTTCCCGTGTGGTTTGGTCCAGTTCTGAGAATGGCATCCATGAGAAAACCATGTACCTAAGTCTTAAATTTGTTTAATTTTTATGTTATGTTTGTTAGCTCAGAACTCCGTTAAATATCAACCATTTGGAAAAAAATTATTATTTGAAAGGATATGCTTTTAGATTCATCCCATGAAAATTTCATCAAAATTGGTTGAGTAGTTTGTTTTTTACTGTTATCTGAATTCGGTTATTTTTTTGTTAAAAAGTTACTTGTTTAAACAAATAACTGATGACATTGACCCATTTTTGAATAATATTCAACTCATATTCCGAAACACATTTAGTAACAATGCGACAATTTAACGTTCTAAAGGAATCTGCAAAGAATAAATAAAACAATAAATTTGTATCAATCGTAGCAAGGAAAGGAAGTGAAAACTATGTACAAAACTTGTAAGTGTACCTATACTATAAGCACAGATAAGTAATATACTATACTCGATGCCAAATAGCGTGGCAATACAGGTCATTCACCTACCTTCACTACTTTATCATAAAATGCAATGAAAGTGTCGCTAATTCTGTCGCTTACCATACAAACCAATCGCAAACGTGCTGTCGCTAGCGTCTCTTGGTACGGGGGTATACCAATCGTCTAGACATGGCAGGAGCTGCGAACATTTTCGTCTACTTGCTGCCAAGTATTTAAAATTTATGGGATTTTCTACCTAATTATTTGAGTAAATGGGATTTTCTACCTAATTATTTGAGTAAATGAAATAAGTAGCGTAAGTAATAATTTTATAAGGAGAGTTAAAATATACACGTTTTTTCAGTAGAACAGGTTTATTTAAAAAATACAACATTTATAATAATAGGTATAAAATTAGGTACAAAATAAGAACAAAACACATTTAAATTGAACAAAGCACATAATTGAATTCGTTCACTTCGGAAAACTTTTTTTTCCAAGTGAGGGAAAGAAGCGAACAAGGAACCTCCCTCTTTCACTTCTATTCATGGTTACAATATTTGTCTTAATATTAAGCTTAATTTAATATCCGCAAGGATATTGGATGATTAGGATATTGCAAGATGACTATATTTCTTATCGCGATTGAACCGAGCAACACTAGGCCAAGGGTCAATATCATTCAAATAAGCATCTATGGAGTAATAAGCTTTTTCAGTAGAACTGGAAGACGGTCCAGGCACTGGCTCCATGCTTTCACAACAAACGTAACAAAAAAAACAGTAACTGGAACACAAAACAACAACTTAACAAAACCACAATAACAAACTCGAACTTAGAACACCCCAAATCGACCGAACGCAAGCGAACACCGAAGCGGAATGAGAGAGAAAACAAAATGGCTGCACGCCGTTGCTGCCGGCCGTTACGCGCCAAAAGTCATGTACCCCTGACGGTGAGACGCGAGTGAAGGTAGGTGAATGACCTCTATTGCCACGCTATTTGGCATCGAGTATACGTACTTACAGCTAGTAGAAGTCATAGAATTTAAATTAAGACTCGCCTGTCGGTTTGTAGAAGTGAGGCACACAACCGCACAAGATCTTTATCATCCTGATTCTACATTCCATCAGACAACGGTTGTACGAGTAAACTGGGTATCTCCTACTGTCTGGCTCATCCACAAATCTGTAAAAAGGATAACGTGACTATATTTTTTGGTCTCTTTGGGAGCGGATAAACGTAGCTTGTGAGAAAATGTCATCTGGCTAAAGTATTTCTAAACAAAACTCATTTTGACGCACTTACCGACGGGTTTACTAAACCCATTAGAATTTTTGACCTGTTGACCGCCCAGCCCCTAAACGAACAAGGATACGGTAAGCGGCTACCGTAGCCTATGGACTTATGTGCTTGTAATTTCACCGCCGCCCATAGGTACCCTTCATACCCGCATTGTATCTGGTTGCCATAGTAAAAGCTTTGCATAATTTGGGCTAGATGGCGCTGTGTGAGATGCCCAGCATTATTGATCGAGCGAACCGAGAGAATAAATCAACTTGGGCAAATCGGCAAATTGTATGTATGTATGTATGTGCGCGTTAAATGCAAAATTTAAAATTTATAAAACTGCAGTCAGACCAGCCATGGTCTACGGTGCGGAATGTTGGCCACTTAAAAAGCAACAATCCGAAAAACTACACGTCGCCGAAATGAGAATGCTGAGGTGGTCTGCCGGAGTCACCCTTTTAGACAAAGTGCCGAACCATTATATCAGAGGAACCTTCAAAGTAAGACCCATACCAGACAAACTAGTAGAGACACGACTACGTTGGTATGGCCATGTCATGAGGAGGCCGGTAGACCATATGACTCGAAAAGTTCTGGACTTTAAGATCAGACAGAGAAAGCGCGGAAGACCCCGACTAACATGGATGGCTGTAATAAAGAAAGACCTGGACAATGACAATATATACCCAAAGACGACCCAGAAAAGACATATCTGGAGACAAATGATAAGGAGAGCCGACCCCAAATAAAAATGGGAGAAGGCCTGAAGAAGAAGAAGAAGGCTGTTGTTTGTAAGAGGGATAAAAAAAACCAAAATGGGGCTATCCGGTCAAGTTGCACGTCCAATAATTTCGACCCCGTTTTTATTTTTAGTTTGAACCTTGTAGTTTTTTAGTTATTAACTTATTAGCCATAATAAAAACTGAACTTTAACAAAATTCACAGGGTACACCAGTGACCCCACATTGATGAACGACCCAGAAAAGACATATCTGGAGACAAATGATAAGGAGAGCCGACCCCAAATAAAAATGGGAGAAGGCCTGAAGAAGAAGAAGAAGTATGTATGGCTGTTGTTTGTAAGAGGGATAAAAAAAACCAAAATGGGGCTATCCGGTCAAGTTGCACGTCCAATAATTTCGACCCCGTTTTTATTTTTAGTTTGAACCTTGTAGTTTTTTAGTTATTAACTTATTAGCCATAATAAAAACTGAACTTTAACAAAATTCACAGGGTACACCAGTGACCCCACATTGATGAAATTTGGTATGCGTGTAACTTTAGTGACACAAATATAGGCAGAAGTCTGAAATCCAAAATAACTGCATTTTCTACCCCAAAAGAGTATCCAATAGACATGAACTACCGTTACCTGTAATTTGAATGAAATTGTAGGTCAAGTAGTTTGGTTGTACATTTAGTGGCACTATTTTATTAGTTAAAGAATAAGGCCGGCTTGCACAACAATTCCTAACCGTATTTAGCGACTAAACATGTTTAAACTTTACGTATTTGTATGATTTGACAACTCAGTAAATTATATTTAGCCATTAAATACGGTTAGGCATCGTTGCGCGAGTCGCCCTAAGAATATATTTTTTTTGTGTTTTGGGAGTCTCGCGAGATCTCAGTTCGGGGCGAACCACTAGTTTAATTATTTATTGTTGTGTTCCGAAAACAATGCGAGTATTACTATTTGGCAGCAGAAATAGGTAGGTAAATAAAAGTACAACATCAATGTCCCTGCTATGTTTTAATTTGAAATGATACCTGCACTTCCTTAGATATAGAGCCATAGATCTCAGATCGGGCGATGCTCTGGTGCTCGACATTTGGACTCCAAATGACAAAAAACCTTCTTCGTCGAATGCTATCATGGGCGCCCCGGTTAGTATGATATCGTTGGGACTCTGTGTATAAATCTGTAATACATCAAAAAATAAGTTTTACTAGAAAAAAATATAGCGTATACCACTCAGGAATATAGTAGTTCTTTATCAGTAAAATAATTTTCAGAATACATTTAATAGTTTTTGCGATTCCCCCCCCCCCCCCCCCCCCCCCCCACACAAATATACATAAAGGTACAAACTATACTTGATTATAATTGTTGGATCTTTGCTCATTAAAAATATAAGGTAGATGAATTCTGTTTGTCATCCGCTTTTTCTACGACTACCGTCATTTTGAAAAACGTTGGATAGGTAGGTCGGCCATAACTGCCGTGCCTCGCCCCACGCGCCCCTCCGCGCCCTTCCATTGCAGCGCGGGCGCCGTCCAGTAGACCGATACGACCGCACCTTGCTGCTCGCGTTCTGAAGAAACTATTCCGTCAATAGATATACTAAAATAGACAAGTTTTCTCTATTTGTAACTGCTGTGCTCCGGACGTTCTCGTTAATTGCTGTGCGTTTTCAATTGTGCTTCAAAAGACATTCCATCATCAGGACACTGCTTAACAAGTCCACGTTTAGAACGTGCGGTTTGAAGTAATTAAGGTAGGTGGCATTCCTTGTTCGTCTACTTTGTATAATTGAGCAAAGATTCTTCTTAAGCATACCTACATGTATTCTACACTTATTTTATCAATTTAAAAGGTCCTTCGATATTATTTAATCTCATTTACCAGCGCCCTATATTCATCCCCAACAATAATATTATGTAATTATTTGATTTAGAAGTGCTTTATTTTATTTTTGTATGTACCTAGCCAGTGACTACCATTACCAGTGATAACGAAGGATGATTGAAAAACATATCACTTGAGTGCTCGCAAAGTTACATGAGCAATACTTATGTACTGTAAGCTAAATAAAAGACCGCACCAAAAGAAGATTTTTGATGCCGAGTTTTGAAAAAAAATATTCGTAACTTACAAATGAGCAGTACTTACTTTGTACGAGTCAGCGTAATTGAGAATCTGAATAAAAAAATCACTATCGTGAAAAGACAGTTCTATGTTGGTCTTTGTGTAAACTTTGTTGTGGCCACTTTCTCTCCATTTACTAGAAATAAAGAGAACTATTTATTTTACCTATAAAATATCACCCAACAGTCGCATGCATACGTTAGTATCAAGAAACCAAACACCCCACCCAGATCCGGTGCAAGTATTTGCAGACCGTGCTGATATTTGTCGAACGGGGATCGAACCTGCAACCCCGTAAAAATATATGAATACTACTGACGACTTTAAGTTTGACGAATTAAAAGATTTTTTTTTCTACCTTGGATTATCAAAAACAGCAACATTTGAGTTGATCACGTGACACATGCCCATTTCCGTCATGACGGGTTCAATGGTCACCGGCCAGTCGGTATTAGTCGTCAACGTCGTGTTATCGAACCCCCTGAAAATCTGAGCTGCCACAAAGGCGTAATCTGACGAATTTATTAACTAGAACATACAAAATTCAAAACAGTTATTATTATTGTTTATTTATGATTTTCATCAACTCGGTTCAGAGAAACCGGGGAATAACAGAGGTGCACGGGCCTAAGCCAAGTACCCCTCAGTGGTTCGGCTGGTATCATTTTGAACCGTTGTACATGGTAGTGTAGGTGACGATTCGGTGGATAGGGAAGTCTGCAAGAACTTTCTTACAATCCTGCAAGTATTCATTGTTATTATCAGCCCACTGTGTCCCACTGCTGGGCAAAGGCCCCATTCTTCCCAGACATTTCTTTCAAGCGCTAAGATGTTCCAGTCCGCTCGGAAATTAGTGAGCTCAAAATAACAATTGTGAGCAGCAAAACAATAAAATAAATAAAAAATGTATAATGCTCAATTCACACCGAAATGGCAGCGGCGACAAGCGGCACAAAGAAATGCCGCCATGACCCCCTCAAGCGATACTACATATTAGGTTGGGGAAAAAGTTTCTTCGCATTTTTAAAGAAAATTCAAAACATTTTTTAATATAGTTTATTTACATTTAACTGAAGTATGTAGGTACCATTTTGTTCGATAACTTTTTGCCATCTTGTAGGTAGGGACATGATCCCATTGCTATAGAAATTTTGGGGCTTCTGATCAAAATACCGCGACAAGTAGTTTTGACAGTCCTCTCGTGATGTTAACCTGACACTGCCTTAAGAATTCTGAAGATACCGAAACAGGTAGAAATCTGAAGGTGCAAGGTCAAGACTATAAGGCGGATACATTAACACCTCCTAGCTAATCTCTCTTCATTTTTGCTGAGTGGCTGAAGATGTGTGAGGTCTAGCGTTATCATGATGAAAAACCACACCCCTTCTGTTGATTAATTCCGGCCGCTTTCTCTCAACTTCTTGCTTTACTCTCATCAGTTGTTCGCAGTAGAGTTTAAAATCGATAGTCCTGTCTGGTGGTAACAGCTCATAATGAATAATGCCCTTCCAATCCCACCACACACACAGCATCACCTTGTTGCGAGTTAACCCGGGTTTCGCCACAGTCTGTGAAGCCTGACCGGCCTTTGACCACGGCCTTTTTCGCACGTTCTTGTCGTACGTGATCCACTTTTCATCATCAGTTATCAGCTTCTTCAAAAATGGTTCGGTTTCATTACGTCGTAATAAAGAATCACAAATGAGTACACGGTTCATTAGGTTTCTTTCAGTGAGCTCGTGGGTGGGTACCCAAATATCGAGCTTTTTTTGTGTACCCAGTTTTTTTCAAATGCGCCAACACTGTTTTGTGGTCAATTCCCAGTTCTTCAGCTACGTCGTAACTATTGATATGCCGATCTTGCTCCACTTTTTAAAAAATGCCATCAATTTTATCCGTAATAGGGCGACCAGAGCGACGTGCATCTTTGACATCAAAATTTCCGGATTGAAAACGCTTAAACCAAATTTGTGCTACTCTGACAGACGCTGCACTAGGTCCATAAACATCGCCAATTTTTTTCGCGGCTTGCGTTGCATTTTTACCTTTTTTGTAGCAAAATTTTAAAATGTATCGAATTTCTTCACTCATCTTTACAGTACGAAAAACAAATAAAAATCACACATTTTCCTAATTTGAATTTGAAATTATCTTCTTTAAAATTTAAACTTTGAATGATACCAAAACCAGCCAGATACAAATAGTATAGCCAAAGAGATTTTATTACAAGTTCATACATAATATAATGAGAAAAGACTTTTTCCCCAACCTATTATGTAAAGTATCTAATGAAGATTAAGTTTAGAATACTGTGATAATTTTCATACCTGAACTGCTCGCCGCTTCGTTGCCATCTCGGTCTGAATTGAACATTATTGTTTATCACCATCTCAGCCATGGCATAGGACCGTGCTCTGCATAGAACTTCCCCATAGATTCATAGCTTCTGATCTTTTTTATTTCGACCTCCGTGGTGCAGTGGGCAAATAGCCGGCTGAGACGCAGTAGGTAGCGGGTTCGATTCCCGCCGCGGAACAAATGTTTGCATGATCTACAGATATTTGTTCCCGGTCTGGTTGCTTCTCTGTATATTTTAAGTATGTGTTTACAAAAAAAAAATGTAGGTATATAAGTATTCTATCAGTTATCTGGTTCCCAAAAGTACAAGCTCTGCTTAGTTTGGGGATAGATAGCGCTGTGTGAAATGTCCAGCAGAATTTATTAAGCGGCCTGGACCAAACGACGCTTAGCAACATTTATTAGACCATCCTTCCATGTAGTTCAATCCCTCCTTCAACCTTTTTGCGCCAACAGCCGTAAGTTCTTCAAGCTGTTATTGTTGGGTTAATTACTTAATATTTTACGGACTTTAATTTATACGGACAAGCGATTTTTCGTAGCGCCTTCTGTCCCTCAGAATTCCGTGCGCCAAAGAGTGCTCGCAAGCAAATTCTAGCGAACGTTTCTGAGCGACTGAAAGGACTATGAAAAAATCCATTGACGTTCGATCGGGTGAAGTCCTTTGAAGGCTTCACTTCCCTTTGATAATGCAAATGTTTGAAAAGTATTGGAAAACAGAAAAACAGGATATTTTTATTATGATTTGTGAGTTTTCGAGCCTTTTGATATGTACATGACATGGTACAGTGGCACCATGATCATGATGATAAATGGAAGGACGATAAGCTAATAAGGTTGCTGAGAGCCGTTAGGTACAGGCCACACAAGATGGTCGCATGGGAAATCTATGTTAAGTAGTAAACGTCCTTATTAACCATAGAAAAAGTGTTAAAATAACGGTTCATAATGTACTCATCCACAAACTTTGCTACAATAATTTATAAAAAACCGGCCAAGTGCGAGTAGGACTCGTGTACTATGGGTTCCGTACCATTATCTATAAAAAACGGCATAAAAACGTTTATTGTATGGGAGCCCCGCTTAAATATGTTTTATTTTTATTTAATTATTTATTTTTAAAGTGAATATTTAACTAACTATTCTGTGAATATTTCAAGCGTCTATATAGCCGTTATCAATATCGAGCTTAAACGATCATAAAAATCACGTTTGTTGTATGGAAGCCCCCTCAAATATTTAATTTATTATGTTTTTAGTATTTGTTGTTATAGCGGCAACAGAAATACATCATCTGTGAAAATTTCAACTGCCTATCACGGTTCATGAGATACAGCCTGGTGACAGACGGACAGACAGCCAGACAGCGGAGCCTTAGGTTTAAATGTTGTTTATAATAAGAAATACGTGCAGCTTACGGGTATTAAGTCTGGTGCCGGTATTTGCAAGTGCTGTATAGAATCCAACGAGGCTAAACTTATTGCTTCTAAATAAGGTATTAGATCGAGACTTGTATCCTCTCCAGTCTGTAGTATAGTTTCACTGTAAAGGTACAAAACAAACTGTATAAGCAGGAACAAATCAAGAATTATAAAGGGTGTGTAATCTTCATGTGTCAATGGGGGAAGTCCTAAACTGTTAGAGAGCAAAACGTTCGAAAGAATCATGTCGTCATTTAAGCTGCATTAAAGTCTCCGAAAAATTGTATACACGGCGGAATGGTACCTTCTAGAGATCTCACTTACACATCATGTATATTTAAAGGAAGGCTAAGGTTTAAGAAAATTATGGTAAAATACTTCACGAAAGCCGCCTGAAGTTCCTCGTCGATTCTAGAGAGAGGACATAACGTGATTGATGGAAAGGATACATTCCAGTTGAAATAGTCCATTTCTACGCTCATCACAATTGGCGCTGCCTGTGAAAAATAACACGCTATTAAAGACCTTATCGCACTTATTGATCGAGCGAAGCGAGATCTCTAAATCAACTTGGGCAAATCGGCGTTGTATGTGTGTATGTTTGTTTGTCCGAAGATAACTTTGGAAGCGTTTATCCGATCATCGTGAAATCGATGGCACATTTTTAGTGTGACTAAATGAGCTAAAAATATGTGGCGGTTGTTGATATATTGGGGTTCAAGAGGAGTAAATAAAAAACAAAAATGGGACTATCTGATCAAGTGGCACGTATAATAAAAGGTGTTTATGAGTACATTTCGTCACCGTTTTTATTTTTAGTTTAAACCTTGTAGTTTTTAAGTTGTTACCCATGATAAAAACTTAACGTGAAAACCTGTAATTGGCTATCTGGTAAACAATCTGTTATATAATAAGTTTATCAGCTGTTGCTTTTCCTACAAATAAATTAAATTAAATTTGACAAAATTCACAGGGTACACACGGCTATACATCAAGCTATACATTTCCAGTATAAGCTGACCTCTCATTCTACGAAAATCCTACACAATACTAGGTAGCTTATACTGGAAATTATAGCTTGATGTGTAGCCGTGTGTACGCCAGTGACCCCACAGTGCTGAAATTTGGTACGCGTGTAGCTTATGTGACACAAATATAGGGAAAAGTCTGAAATCCAGAATAACTGCAATTTCTACCACAAAAACGAGTAACCAATTAACATGACATGAACCACTCCCGTTACCTGTAATTTGAATGAAACTGTAGGTCAAGTTATTTGGTTATGCATTTCGTGGCACTATTTAGATAATCAAAGATAAGGTACAAATCATATTTTTTTGTTGTTATGTGAGACTCGCGAGATCTCAGCTCGGGGCGAACCACTAATATTATAAATGAAAAAGTTTTGATGTTTGTTTGTTACTCAACCGCGTCGTTACGGCTGAACCGATTAATGACAAAACAGGAGATTAGAATACTTCGTAGCCAGTTCGTAGCGGCCTGTCGTAGTACCGTAGCCGTTTGCTGTATTGTAACAATTTGCTGTAGCACTATGTAGCAGTTTGCTGTAGCACTGTTGTAGCATTTTGCTGTAGCACTGTTGTATCTGTTTGCTGCAACAACTTTGCAGCAGTTGTAAGAGGCAGTGAACACGTACTTGTAAGAATACAACTTTGAAAACTCTGGGAGTTGACACCGACAAAATGAATAACATTTTGTGAGCCCGAAAAAAGCTGCTCCATACAGCTTTTTTTTCGCGATCATTGTTAGCTACATAGTAGAAATTGAAACGAAACAATTTGCCCCTATCTGTTTATACTCGTTTGATGTAATATTTAGCGTCAATTATTCTTTAATACATATATCATTGTAAGAGAGCAGTGAGCCTGTAAACGTTGCTCTAAATGCTCTTTGTGTATCATACCAGATATCTAGCGTACTGAGCTGACAGTAAGAAGAATATCATTGCGGCGCAACACACGAAGCTAGCCATCCAAAACAGTCTGAAAAAACACAAGAGTTCTTTTTACAAGCTTTCTATTAACTTGCAATGTATGTATGTTTGTCCGGGTGGAATCTTGCAACTGAATTTTAAACCCGTTCCCCTCAACCAATTGAGCTGCAATTTGGAATACATATGTAAGTTACATATGTATTCCAAATTGCAGTGTTCCAAATTGGTGACAATGCAATAATATGGCACCATGGAGGTGGTCTCCTGATGGAGACGGATGCTAGACAATGGAACTTCTGAATATATTATAGTAGGCTACTAGTGTTTGGGCTTATTTGAATCTGCTTGCGGTTCCGATTATGCATTTAATAAAAGCTTGTTTTGGAAAAGTATTTTTTCAACAAAAGACTTATTAATCCATACTAATCACTTTAATATTATAAATGTGAAACTTTGAACGTTTGTTTATTTGTTTGTTACTCAATCACGTCGTAACAGCTTAACCGATTTCGATGACATTTAGTATATACCTAGATTATAACCTATATATACCTAGAATTAACACAGGCTGTTTTTTATCCCATAAATCAGGTCCTATGGGATAAAAATGGGGTGTCAAGTCAAGTTTCAACAGCGTGTTTAGCTTTATTTCTAGGTTACCTACACATTTAGTAGTGTAGGTAGTTACACGATAGTAGTTATTTTAACAATCAGACAGAGATAGACGGACTTAATTTGTTTGTTACGTTATTACGACCAAACGGCAGGACCGATTTCAATGAAATTCAGTAGATAGATAGATTATGTCCTGGATTGAGACATATGCTATGATAAATTGTAGTTTAGTTTTACTATACCAGCCTCACCTCTCAAACCAATGTAACTCCGTGTTTACGATGTAAGGCAGGCCATGAGTCGTGGAACTTTGCAGCTCGCTTCGTAAATATTTCAAAAGTTTCTTGATCTTTTTCTTTGCGTAATTATCACGTTTCCTTTTAAACGCTGCCTTCTTAAGTTTTTCGTTTATCGTTAACATGATTGTTTTTCATTTATAAGTACTTTATTTAAGTCGTATGTATTAGCGTGTATTAGAGACTGGTTTATTTAGATTACTGTCACGTTTAGTTACGAGTACTTAATTCATACTACAAAAGCATGGATTGATTTTTATCTGTATTAAGTATACCAAAGTCATCAATTATTTGATAATCACTCTGTAGTATGAATCATAAAAACCATAGAGTAAATGAGTTTATAACTCGAGGAGGTTCTACAGTCGTTAAGAAACAATTTAAAATGATTAGTAGTTCCAACTTAACAGTATCTTTTTACGCAAGCAATCAGTTTAACAAACTAAATTGCCTAGTTATAACTTTATCCAATCGTAGTCATAAAGAGGTCGCTTCTAAGTGATAAGACTGACCGTTTTTGTTTGTTTGTTTCTTTCTTTTGTGGTTATCATTTTTTTATTGATTGGCGTCACATGCTAGGAATTTGGAATGCCCTTCCTCATGAGGTTCGCGCTAGCCCATCATTCAACATTTTCTAACGGAATGTTAAAGAGCACCATCTTTCTCTGTAATTTTATATTATTATTGTATATAATTTATTTATTATATCATACTTTAGGTATATATCATATTAGTTTTAGGTAAGTATATATAATTATTTATGTTCTTGTAACTCTCCTACTCTTAAAATTAGGCCATTAGCATTCCTTATTCTTTATAAGAAGAAGACACACACAAAGTGTGACACACAAGACTTTCTTGCACACACGAAAATATATGTCAGCAAAGGCTAGAGAGAGACGATTTTTTTTAAAGGACTCCTTTAAAAAAAATCGTCTCTCTCTAGCCTTTGCTGGAAGTCTGCTGGAAGAAAACTCTTCTTAAGTTAAGCTCGCCTTGTACATGACATATATTTTCTTGTGTGCAAGAAAGTCTTGTGTGTCACACTTTGTGTGTGTCTTCTTCTTATAAAGAATAAAGAATGCTAATGGCCTAATTTTAATACTAATTTTAAGAGTAGGAGAGTTCCTTGTAAAAGTGCTCGGCCGGGGAAGTATAACAATACCTATATCTGCCGCCAAGCAGCGCACACAATTGATGTTTTCCGGTTTGAAGGGAACTTTATCTTATGGGCTCAAGTTGATGAACGCAGGGTAGTGCATCGTAGGGAATGTTTCTAAGGTGGCACCTATGAGGCAATACTAATACTATAGGCGATGGTTACCACTTAACATCAGGTGGGGCAAAAATAAAAAAATGCCATACCTGATGTTACTACGTCCTACACACCTTATCTGCACCTTACAGATTAAGTCCAATTAAGCCTAACATGGCACACATAGGTGAAAAGTCTCATATGCCCGTAATTTCATAACTTCTTTTCTTCTCTCTCTCTCTTTATTTTTGATCGTTTTTAAATCCTCTACTGAGTATTGACCTTTTATTTGGTACTCATACAATTGTATGTTTTCCATCTTTGTATAGATTTGCAACACTTTAAAACTAATTCCACGCGACTCCACATTTTTTCTACTGAGTAACAATGTGCCCAACATTTTACCAATCTATCCTTTGTCATAGGTTAAATGAACTGAAGATTATATTATGCTGATAAAGCCTCTTTTATATGGTATAAAAGGTATTGCTATAAAGACTTCAACGCATAATATATGAAGTTTTATAGTCGAGATTCACGAAGGTAATATTAACGATCGTTTATGAAAGACTCATCGAATTGCTAAGTACATATGTGAATAAAAACTTGCTGTGGAGATTTTATCTTCGTTTAAAATGGATCCCTGGTTTTTTGAGGGGTGCTTCATAATACATGTTAACCATAAATTAACACAATAAAAAAAAATGTAGATACATTGTTATTGTGTTTGAATATTAAAAAAAAACCGGCTAAGTGCGTCTCGGACTCGCGCACGAAGGGTTCCGTACCATTATCTATAAAAACGCCAAAAAAATCATGTCTGTTGTATGGCAGCCCCACTTAAATGTTTATTTTATTAATTAGCACAATTTTATTTATTTACCTTATTTGAGGTTAGTGCCGATTAAGCTAGTCCTTTAAATTGTATGAGCGCCCATACAACTCAGAGGACTATCTTAATTGGCGTCAACTATATATGTATAGGGACACCCTTTAATTTTCAACTTTTTTGAATTTTTGTAATTTTTCCTTTATTTGTGCTGTAGATTCTAGGTCAACGTTCTGTGAAGTACCATATAAGTTTTCGGCCCAAAAGCTGTAGGGTACTTTCTGTTTACCTAGAATTGTCAATGTTGGTTAAAAGCAAAGTCTTACAGCTCAAGGGAAAATACCGAAAAATAAAAAAGTTGAAAATTAGGGTAAATTTTGGTACTTTTAAGTTTTCGCGAATATCTAAATTTGCCCATATCTTTTGATCATGTTGACTTTGATTTTCATACACCTAATAGGGACTATACCTCAGTATCTGGTTTAAATTTTTCAACTTGCTAGGTCCACCCGTTCCTGAGAAAATCGGTGATGACACACGGACAGACGGACAAAAGAGTGATCTTTTATTGAGTTACGGAACCTTAAAAAGTTTGAAATTTTACTTTATTATAGTTTAATTAATAATGTGCTGATATATTATGTTTAACGAAGAGGCCTATACTAGTTAGTTTTCTATGCCCACTGCAGTGGGTGGATGTGGGTTGAGGAGAAGCTGATACTTTTACACCTGTCAATTGAAGATTGCCTAATTGCCAGTTGCAGCATTAGCTAAACAAAGGACGCAACTGCAGTTGTGACTGGAACAGCATTTTCGATGGAGTATCCCAAATGTGATGGATGCATCACAAAAACCAACCTGTTAACTTATTCAGCGTTAATCCACAAGGAAGACATAGCTTAGTTAGCGCTGATCGTGTTGAGTGGATAGATGTATGACATTAATTTAGCTTTTGCTAAAATAATCTTGATTTTTTTGTAATTTCCTCTTAATGGGTAATTAAGGCAGAGATAAAGAGAATCACGTAGCATTTCGTAGCGGCCCATCGTAGCTTCGTAGCAGACTACGTAGCTCGTATCGTGTCGTGTGGTAGGACTCTGTAAAATATTATAGATGATATTTCTCGTTTTATGAAGGCTATGCAATCAAAAACTAATCTTTAATTTTATGATTACATTCATAGAATATCGGTTTCAGCAATGTAGCAAAAATAAGTACGGGCAACTTTTCGAGTCATAATTATTGGAAAGTTTTTTCCAATTGGCTATAAAGCGAATATTAGGTAGCGTTGTTTTCGCTGAAATAATGAAAAAAAAAATACAGGATTCAAGTGCGCGGGTCTCGTCAGACGTCAAGAGGGTACAGTGCTATTTGTGTTACGGAATAGATAAGACGCTGCGCAAACGTACGACACTTTAGTAACTTGTGTCGGGTAGCGCCATCAGTATTAAAAAATATTTTAATTTGACTATTTGAAAGACTTCTTTTAAACACTGTACGGGAATTCAATAGAGACTGATGCGAAAGCGGCTAACCTTGGATTGCACCGTCTTGCGTTCCGCGTGCCCTCAGGAACTCCGCAATTCCTCTATCCGTGGGCTGCTGTGGTTGATGGTAGATGTAGGTATGTCGTCTACTTCTGGGATGTAACACGCGCGAAAACTACCACTTAACTACCGGACGGCGCTCTACACTAATTTGTAGGTGCTTGCCCTGAGAGTGGCGTGAGAGGACTGTTCGGCCCGCGGGGACGCGTTCGGTCACCTTGGTAAGTCACTTCGCTCAGCCAACGCGGGTAGGTATATCAAGAAAACATGAGGATTGATATACCCTCCAAATTGTGTGATCTATTAAATCAATTCCGATACGGAACAAACACAATAACTGTAGTTTCGTGTTGCTTCCATTAGACACATCCTGAACGCCTATGACAAACGCTGATTGTTTGTCAGAATCACCTATATACTTTTACCTATAAAAAATTTAGTGGAAGATGTGACAAGAAAAACCATACAAATTGTTCACATTACGAAGAAGAAAGCCACTTAAGAGTTGTCCTAAATGCAACTGGTGACTATGTTGCAGCTGCCGCAATTTAACCCAGAAATAACGATATCTTTTTTTTTATACATTATAGGCTTGCGTTGGATCTCGCCTGATGGTAAGCGATGATGCAGTCTACGATGGTACACGCTTGCCTAGAAGAAACCTATTCACTCGCGACATAAAGATACCCAGGCTGTAGCTATCTGGAAACAAAGACTCTGGCAAGGCGTTCCACTCTTTGGCGGTGCGCATAATAAAGGTCGAAGAGAACCACTTTGTGCAAATGGGAGGTATTTCTACCATATAGCGGTGGCGCACCGCAGAGCGTCTGGTTGTCCGTTGATAGAATGGAGATGATGGGATCAGGTTGAAAAGTTCCGCCGCACACTCCCCGAAATGTACTCCATAAAAAACCAAAAGGCTAGCAACCTTTCGTCGATGCTCCAGGCTGAGGAGCCTTGCATCAACTATCTCATGGTTGCCTATGAGCTTCTTGGCTCTTTACTCAATTGATTCCAGAGTTTCAAGTTGGTACTTCGCTGATCCGTCCCAGAGGTGAGAACAGTACTCCAAACACGATCGGACTTGTGCTTGGTACAAGTTGAGCAACTGTCCCGGTGTAAAGTAGTGCCTCACCTTTGCGAGTATACCAAGCTTTTTAGCAGCCAACTGGGCTTTCAACTCAATGTAGGAGCCGAAATTGAGAGTCGGAGTCGGAGTTATCTCGGAACGGAGTGTCCCGTGTCCGTAGCAAAAAGTGTCTACGTTTGCGCAATGCCTAACATCGGAGCCTCGAAGCACCTTCCAGAACTTAGGAAACGACGACTTTACAAACTGATTTCCGTTTAGGAAATGCAAAATTAAAGGTACGAACTTCAACAAAAGACTGATAAACATTTCTCACCAATTTTAACACGTAAAGCAAGACTCACTTAGCTTGGAGCTTGGCTCTAAGTTTGGCCAGTTCTGGCAAGTCGATGCTTGAAGTATAAACAGAGTGACTTATACAGGGAAACAATATATTCCACAACAAACCCCACGTGTCTCGTTTCAAAGCAAACGCTAACTTTATCCGAATGCCCGCGATGTAGTCAAGAATGCCCTAATCGGCCATTTGCTAGCTTTAAGCTCCTATTTATTATTGTAACTAGTGAACACTATCGCTTTCGGGTCGAGTCGGGTGTGTTCCTTGCATGCCCATTTGTCTGTACCCTCTTACTAATTCAACAAAACGTAAGAGCAGCCGAGATAACAACTTCGTTCGAAGATTGCCAATAGAATGGCGGGTATCGTTTGCCGTCTCAGTCGGTTTCGATTCCTGTGATACTGTATTGGAATTGGATTGTAACCATTGTTCAGTTGGTTATTCTTATGTGTGCTTGTGTGGCTTGTACGTAAACACAATGTGAAGGAAGTTCCTTATTGCGCACCGCTTTGTTTGCTTGTAGATACGTATGGCTGACGTGCTTAGAAACTGTAGAAAGTATCTTTGCTGGACCATATTCACACAGTGACTTTGTTATGAGTTTATAGTTTAAATGAGTTTATCGACTAAACATTATACTAAGTCAATACTTGACATAAAATATTGGAAAAAGTCGCCAGAAAGATTCTTAAAGTTGATTTTATTTATTTTTCTTTATTAAGGACAACTAACAATTATACAATTAGTTTACTTAATGCTAATACTATGTATAATCAGCCCCGGTGTCCACAGATTGGGTTGACAAATTATAAGGGCATAAAGTGCCTGCTTATGAAAGAAGACAAACAATATCTGTAGGTTACATTACATACAAGAACAAGATTTTACCTTTTACTTTAGGTCAGACAGAAATAGTGTATCCGACATTATGGCATCAGATACACTCTTTCTGAAAGAGCCGGGTGAGGTTGCAAACAGTTCGATACCAGTAAAGAGATCATTATGTTATTTTATGATTCTGTTTAAGGGTGCGCGCTCACCAGCGCGATTTTGATCAAAATCAAAACGAAATGGAACCTCAAAACATTGACTGTTCAATGAAAACGTTGAAATGAGCAGTTCTCGAACGCACCGGCAATAACCTCGCGAGGTGTCGGGTGTCGGCCCCACGACTCGGTATCATTACTCTTTGTCGAAGTTGCTGCGATCCCGCCGGCTCAATCTCCGGTCTACTTCCCAATTGCACTAGAAAAAATCCCATGAAAAAATTTAATATTTACCAGACTATGAATCAACAATGCAATGCTGTGGGAACCATTAATGGGATCAATTTTATGGACAACATAACTAAAAACTAGAAAAAAAGGAAAGGTTGAGAGGAGCTTGGGTCAAGAAGTCCCTTCTTTTTAGCTTGAATTGAAACAATTTTATTGGTATATATGATAAAGACATGTCATACACTTATTAAGGTTCCTTACCTCAAAAGGTAAAAAGGAACCCTTATAAGATCATTCTCTTGTCCGTCTGTCTGTCCGTGTGTCACCACCGATTTTGTCAGGAACGGGTGGACCTAGCAAGTTAAAATTTATACCAGATACTGAGGTCTATAGTCACTATTAGGTGTATAAAAATCAAGGTCCTTAGTCAACACGATAAAAAGATATGGGCTAATTTAGATTTTCGAGAAAACTTGTAAGTACCAAAATTTTCTTTAATTTTAACTTATTTTATTTTCCGGAATTTTTCTTTACTTGTGCTGTAAGACCTTACTTTTAACCAAAATTGACAATTCTTTGTCAACCGGAAGTACCCTATAAGTTTTGGGTCGAAAACCTATATGGTAGTTCCCGTTGACCTAGAATCACAAAATTTAGCAAAAAGCAAGCTCTTACAGCACAAATAAAGGAAAAATTCCAAAAAATAAAAAAAATTGTAAAATAAAGGGTGTCCCCATACATACATGGTTGAAGCCAATTAAGATAGTCCTCTGAGTTGTATGGGCGCTCATACAATTTAGAGGACTAGCTTAATCGGCACCAACCTCAAATAAGGTAAATAATTAAAATTGTGCTATTGAATAAAATAAATATTTAAGTGGGGCTCCCATATAACAGATATGATTTTTTCGCCGTTCTTGTAGATAATGGTACGGAACCCTTCGTGCGCGAGTCCGACTCGCACTTGGCCGGTTTTTTAACAATAATGAGGCTTAAGTGCTAGCTGGTCGAAAAAACGTTTTATTTAATAGAAGAGTTTTTGATAACGCCAATATAAGGTACCATTATACCTTTTATTGGCGTTATCTAAAACTCTTCTATTGAATAGAACCTTATTTCGACCAGCTAGCGCTTCAGTCGGTGTTTGAAAATATTGTTACTGTCTATCGAAGTGATTGCACAGTCTCTCGGTCTTTGCGAGTCTACGTGGGATATTCGCGAACTTAAATAAGCTCGCGAATATCCCACATATCCACGTGGAGCACATGATTCACGGGTGTTGTATCTGTGGGAGTCTCCTAGTTTGGCGTAATCATTGAGGTTACTTCTGACGTAGACTGTAATATCACTATAGATGGTGAGGATATGAAGGGATTTAAAATAAGGGCTTACCGATGTATCCCATGACACCCGTGCTATGCCTCTAACAGCGCGTTTTTGCATCCGGAAGACGCGCGGGAGCGTGCAGAGCGGGAGCGTAGACGTGTGGGAGCGTGCGGATGACGCGCGGCAGAGTTGTGTGGGCGCGCTGCCCCTATAACTCCTGCCTCCTGCCCGCTGCGCAAAGCATGCGCTGCTAAGCTTTGCACACTGTTTATCTAAGTGGGACGTCCACGTTAGTCCTCTATCCATTTAGAAACCCAGAATTGTGGCCACTGGCACCTGCTCGACAGGAACCCCATTTATGGTCACCACCAAGCCCCTGAGATGTTTTCCTGAAATTGAGAACTGCATAAAATGAGTCTTTTTGGTATTATATATGTGGAATGTGTTGTCTTGGTGTGATTTCTTACGTGGTCCTATGGAGAGGCGAGCAGGGTATTCTAGAAAATAACGTAGGCCACACAAGGTCGTTGTAGAAAATCCTTTTAATTCGTATTTCACAAGCGAGTCAACAATCACACAAAGAAAGTTAGGCAGAACAGAAGCACAAGAGATGTCAGAAGGTGGTAATGCAAGCACAGTGAAGGAGTAGAATGCAATGTTAACAATATAATAGATTTACGAAGCGAGCGGAGACGCGGGTGAACACAGGAACGCGAGCGAACGTCACGGGTATCGCGTTTGATAGTGAAGACTCGACTGGCGGACGCGCATCGCTCTGAAGTTCGAGCGGAGCAGGTGCGCGATAAGGAATGCGTATAATACAATGGCCAGCGCATACTACGGGTTACGCCTGACTATGCTTGTGGATTTATTATTTTAGTGTAGTATTTATTTATTTTGTTTTTGATAGTAGTTAGTAGTAAGTCTGGTAGTTTGAGTGAGTTAGAATAAATAAATGTAATAATTTTAGGATGTATATACTCGTATAATGCAATTATACGTATTAATATAGGAAATGTAGGATGTTCCCTACAATATATAGTACATAATCACCGGCCAGTTCAAGTACGCGCTCTGATTGTTCTATTAAAACCAGGAGAGGTGACTAAGTTAGTCCTGTCATCATCATCATCATATCAGCCGTAGGACGTACACTGCTGGACAAATGCCTCCCTCATTGATCTCCAGGAACTGCGGTTGAAAGCGGCCTGCATCCAACGCCGACCTGCGGTTCTTAGCTGTCCTTAGTCCTGTAAATACATAAAATTATTATAGTCAAGTCAATTAATTATACCTCGGAGATCTCGCAGTATTGCTCAGTGGACAGTTCGGAAAATTTTGGACATTCGATAGCTTTCGTACCATCTTTGACGAATATGCACGATCCCCCACGCGTAATAGTTTTCCTACAGTAGCTGGAAACAAGTGGAAGTATATCCCGGAATGTGCACACATTTTAAGTTAGAGTCGTTAAGCCAGTGCTCTGGCTGTGCTAGAACGTAACGAAGCTCTTCACGTCATGAAGTAGTGCCTCTAGTTGATGCGTTTTATTAATGACCTAATATTCTGGTGATAGATCACTATAGTCCGAGATTTTTCACGCCGAGGGGACGAATGAATTGACGTGAATTTTTATGTGAGTCATCCGACTTTGTTCCAGCCGCCAGAGACAGTGCGTTCGGACTGACCCATTCTGTGTGAGGACGCGGCAAAAAGGGGGTTCAGGGCACGAAGCGTATACAGGCTGGCCACGCAGTGGGCGTTGTTACCTCGTCAAATATGGTCTCTGGCATTCCAATTAAAAAAGACGCTCAGTTCTTATATTACGTTTCTCAACAGTTAATTCTGCAGATTTAATTATGCTTTTCAGAAAGCTTATCACCTTTTCAGCCGTTGGTTTAAACGACCACGCCTGGATGTACCTCATCATTTCGAGCTTGGAGTTCGGCATTACCTTTTCCCATTCCTACCGTTATGGGACGTCGATGGTTTTTTCTACTACGTCCAACAACTTGCCATTGGTTGTCACTAGGATCAGTAGTCGCATCACGCGCGCCGCTCGTAAGCGTCGCGGTATCACCTTGTACCACATCGCTCACTGTCGTGCAAGCCGGCTTACTCCCTCTACTCAGCCTACCTCGGGTGTTCGATGGCGGTGACGAATGCGAGCTAGTCGGTGCGGTGTGGCTAGTTTCAGGGGTTTTCGGCGTTGGAGTTGTTGATGCGCGTTGCGATTCAGTGGCTGGTTTCTTTGCAGCGGCTAATTTTTTTTGGTTTACTGGGTGGAGCTTACCCTCAATCCTGTTTCCTTTACCCTGTTTTGATCGTAGTTAATGCTTGGTTTGAGATTATTCGGCTCTGGTCGTCAATCTTATTCTCCAACAGGCCAATTGTTTGTGTGTTGTCAGTAGGACAACCACTTTTTGTAGATTGGGTAGTACTTTGTACTTTGTAGTGTTTTGTACTTTGTAGTTTCAAGCACTTTTTGCGTCATTTTCAATTTTATTTAGAGTAAAAATAATAGTCGATGGAAGAGCTCAGTACGATGCTCGAAGGTCTCAATCGAGTCTCCCAACGGGTAGGGCTTAAAATGAACATGAACAAGACGTAAATTATGTCGAATGTCCATGTCGTCCCTGCCCCAGTTATGGTTGTGAACTCGGCTCTTGAAGTTGTCGACGCGTATGTATACCTAGGACAAATAGTCCAATTAGGTAGATCCAACTTCGAGAAAGAGGTCAATCGTCGAATCCAACTCGGATGGGCAGCGTTTGGGAAACTTCGCAACGTCTTTTCGTCCAACATACCTCAGTGTCTTAAGACGACGAAGAAGACGAGACGAGTCTTCAATCAGTGTGTGTTACCAGTGATGACATATGGAACCGAGACGTGGTCCTTCACTATTGGCCTTATGAATAAGCTCAAAATCGCTCAACGAGCTATGGAGAGGGCTATGCTCGGGGTTTCTCTACGGGATCGAATCAGAAATGAGGAGACACGTAGGAGAACTCAAGTCACCGACATAGTCCGACGGATTAGCACGTTGAAGTGGCAATGAGCAGGCCATATAGAGCGCAGAACAGATGGCCGATGGGGCCGGAAAGTTCTCGAATGAAGGCCACGGACCGGCAAGCGCAGCGTAGGACGTCCACCTACAAGATGGGCAGACGACTTGGTAAGAACCGCAGGTCGGCGTTGGATGCAGGCCGCTTCCAACCGCAGTTCCTGGAGATCAATGAGCAGCCCAGCAGTGGACTTCCTACGGCTGATATGATGATGATGATGATGAAAAATAATATATAAACATAAGACCGCAGTCTGCGCTTGCGCCGTGCGAATCCACGCAGCGGTTAGGTACCACTCAAGTAGGTTATTATGTGACTGCTTTCAATTAAACACCTATTGACCTGTTATGTACAAAATGATGCAATAATGCTTGCAATAAATCACAATGCCAGCATGTCACAATCACTATTAATACGACTTCCAAAAGCCATTTTAGTAGGGCAATTGGGGAGCTGCACGTAGATAGCTGCATCGTGAAAGCTATTTAAACTTAAATAAGAATTGCGGCTGGTGTCAGCAGCACTGGGAATCTGCGGTTCCAACTTGGATTTTTATATGCTTAAATTTGCAGCCGCTTGTTGCTCCATCCAGAGATCTGAAGTTGATTCAGCATGTTCTGAAGAAATGAGTACAGCCCTTTGGTCCCATATTTGACTAGCTATTAAAAAGATGAGACGGAACGAACGGTATCTTGTGCAAGTTACATACTTAGTAGGGCAGATAGGTCTGCTTAAAAATATAATATATCTATATACATTTTTTCTAAATAAACTCACGTTTTAGCAGAAAACAAATTGCAGGCTGTGAATTTAACAGCAATATAATAATAATAATAGACTAACAAATCTGGCATAAATACATTCATTTATTTATATACTAAACCCAATTCGATATTTTACAGCATCAAAAAGTTAAATCAGCAAGTTGTGATTACCGGTTTCTCAACCACCGCAATGCACAGGTAGGTACAATTTAATTTCCTCGAGTTTGCAATTTGAATTTTATTTTCCAACAATTTGCAGCAACCTGTGAAGCTTATTTACATTTTATGAGCAAGTTGCACTCGTAATGAACTGGAAGTCTGCTGAATTACCTGGTCCTTGCATTTGTTTTGCTTTCTGTTGGCGTCTACGTGGAAAGCGTCTTACCTGTTTGTTTGATGTTTCCAAAATAGCGTAATTCCCGAAGAAAATAAAAAATAAAACCTGCCAAGTACGAGTCGGACTCGCGCACGAAGGGTTCCGTACTATTATCTATAAAGACGGCAAAAAATCATGTCTGTTGTATGGGAACCCCACTTAAATATTTATTTTATTCAATAGCACATATTTGAAGTAAAACTTCTTTACGCACGCTTGACTTGGGGAGTAAGCTGGTGAATGCATTATGAAAAGTGCGAACGGAAGTTGAGAGAGAGATATAAGTAAGTGAAGATAGAAAGAGAGAGAGTTACGTTTCGTATATTTTTAAACGTTAATGTGCGAGTGCGAGTATTTTCTGCCCAGAATGAATATAGACTGATCGACCTACATACGTGTGGACAATTTTGTAATTGAACAATTTTATAAATTAATATTTTTAAAAAGAAGTTTTACTTCAGTCAGGTTTAAAGCACACTCGTTTTTTTTATTTATTTTACTTTATTTGAGCTAGGTGCGATTAAACTAGTCCTCTAAATTGTGTGAGTGCCAATACAACTCAGAGAACTATCTTAATTGGCATCAACTAGGGGAAGGGCGTGCAAGACGGATATAGTGGGCAAGATGGATACTCGAAATATCCCGAAGCCGCAGCGAAATTTAACAATCTCTGCATAACAACAGCGTGCCTAGGCGCCGACCGTGACCGCGCTGTTATTATGCAGAGATCGTAAAATTTCGCTGCGTCTTCGGGATATTTCGAGTATCCATCTTGCCCACTCTATCCGTCTTGACCGCCCTTCCCCTATGTATGTTTTTGGATTTTTTTCTTTACTTGTGATGATTTTTGCCAAATTTCGTGATCCTAAGTCAACGGCAACTACCATGTAGGTTTTCGACCCAAAACCTATAGGGTACTTTCGGTTGACCTAGAATTATCAATTTTGGTTAAAAGCAAGGTCTTACAACACAAGTAAAGGGAAAATTCCGAAAAATAAAACAAGTTGAAAATTAAGGTAAATATTGGTACTTACAAGTTTTCTCGAAAATCTAAATTTGTCCATATCTTTTTATCGTGTTGACTCAGGACATTGATTTTTATACACCTAATAGGGACTATAGAATTCAGTAGGTATCCGGTATAAAATTCAAGTTGCTACGTCCACCCGTTCCTGAGATAATCGGTGGTGACACACGGACAGACAAGGGTTCTTTTTTTTACCTTTTGAGGTACGGAACCCTAAAAAAAATAGAGGTTTGAAAAAGCTTCTTACCTTTGCTCGAATTTGGGATAACTCTATTTAAGTAAAGATTTGGATAGCTACTGTAATCTCCCAAACATATGAATTAACTACAATCAACCCAATGATTTATTATTTCAATTAAATCTGTTCTATAAATTACCGAAATATCTTCATAATGGATTAATAAATTGCATTGAAATATTTCATTGTAGAGGTTACTTTGATTAAATTTACTGGTTCGGAAAAAACACACGCTGGAAGTGAGTTCCACTCATGTATCTTTGGTTTAGTGTTTGGATGGGTGTACATCACACCCATCCAAACACTAAACACCATAACAGTAATAGTAATTAAATATCCACACTTTTCCTCAATGCTTACGGAACATGGTGTTGGTTGGTTCTATAGGTTTTCTATCGTATTACTGTTATTTTATGTTCATACTTTTGAATTTCTGTAAATTGCTTTGTCATGAATAGACAGTGATATAAAGCTTGTACACCACACTTAATATAACAGATTTGACTAAAGTTATACAAAATGTAACAAAAACCCTGTCAGAACTGAGGCTGTGATAAAGTATCGATATTTGGTCACAATTATGTAATTCTTGACCAGAAAAAAAATGCCCCACTAATTTAACTATTTGGCGCTAAAAACTTAAAACTTTCCTCGGCAACACCGGCGAAAATACGCACCGCTCGGGGAGGCGTCGGCGAGCGGTGTGGAGGGGTTAATAATCCACGTACGACATTTGTTTGTTTGTTGACAATTGCAGTTAAGAAACAATAAGATTGATGTAGCTCTGAAAAGAACTTTGTTTCAGCTCTGACAAGGGCTTAGATACGTATTGCTAGATAAGCAGAAGCACGTGAACTTGATCAATATTTTTTTCATTGTTATTACAATTAAAATGGAACCTACTAATTAAACTCGATATTGCATGCGTAAAACGCTGAATATGGCTGCACTTAAACTATGTAAGACTAAGCACCTTGTACCTACCCATATTACGCAATAAACTGATTTGATTTAATTTGAGTCTCCGACGGTCGTGTTCCACGTGTCGACAACTTTAATGCATCTTCGACACCGTTTTATAATGTTGGCACGCACTTTTCGCACAGCTTATTGAACACAAAACTTTTTTGAAAAACTCCACTAAGCACATGTTGTAAGCTTCCACATTCGATTAAGACATTTCGCGAAGAAATAAACTCAGGACGCGCGAACGATACAGTCAGTTATCAGCGCGATATTGAATGAAGCGTGGGCGGCGCGTGTGAGCGAGAGAACGAGTGAGTGGACGAGTGAGTGAGTAAACGAGTGAGTGAGTGAACGAGTGAGTGAGTAAACGAGTGAGTGAGCAAATGAGTGAGTGAACAAGTGAGTGAGTATATAAACTTACTAAGAAAAGTCATTTAAACTGTTTGATTCTCATTAAGTAATTCATTATACTTACAACTAGCTTTATGGTTACCAAAATCACACTAATATTATAAACGTGAAAGTATGGATGTTTGTTGGGATGTTTATTTGTTTGTTTGTTACTCAATCACGCCGTAATGGCTGAACCGATTTCGATGAAATTTGGTATAAGCATTTGTAGATTACCTGGCCAGGCTACCATTTATCCCATAAATCAGTTCCCATGGGATAAAAATGGGATGCCAATGTTTGTATGTGTATTATGCACACCAGAGCAATGCGGGCGAAGCCGCTGTTAACAACTAGTCTTAAATAATTAATAATTTAGTTATATCGAGAGAGACCTCTAATTGGCTGTATAATTTCATAAACTAGTTATTTAAGACACTTTGTTCTAAAATTGTAGCTGTTGGTCTTTTCAATAAATAAACTAAATAAATAAATAATGTTCACATGCGGTTTCACCGCCGAATGGAACAGAAGGCTGGCAAAAAGCCATACGAAGTCCATTGCTGAACATAGGCCTCCCAGAGCTTTCCAAAACGACCGATCTTATGCGGCCAGCAACCTATAATTAGGCGAGCCCTAAATTCAAAAGAAGAACGTGTCGCACACGGTGAAGGTGCGAACAGCATCACGATGAAGGTGCTATAATATTTAATGATCGCTCGCCATACACTTAAATTTATGAAGTTAAATTTATACTTGTAAAGCTTTTGAAAGATGTCTAAATTATACGAAATACTTACAAAAATTAATTGAATTTGGAACACATGAAAAGTTATTCTTGATTTAAAATTAGATAAAGGAATTGTAATTGGATCCCAGATTATATGTGACAGCCGGATAAGGGATTGACGCTCGTATGGTAAGTCCGGTCTTTTCTCTAAATATCTTACAGAATACCTATAGAGAGTGGGTGGGTTTCTATTCAGACTCGCGTAAGTTATTATGTATTAAATTTGAATAAGCATAGAATAGGGATTGTTTTGGCTACTCTATAGTATTGGTTTGATTCTTTTTACAATAAAAAAATAAGATAAGTGATTTTTAAATTTCAATTGATAGAAACTATTCAATGTATTCGATGTGGGAGACAAAGCTGAGAAACTTAAGTGGGATTGGGTGAAGCACGTAAGTCGAATGCTTACGGAGAAATGGGCCAACATCGTAATACCCTGGGTATCTGAGGATGAACAGCGACGTCGGGGTCGGCCGCAAAAGCGTTGGCGCGATGACATCAGCGGATTCGAGAGGGAGTGGTGGAATCTGCTAATGATCGCGTTAGGTGGAAGGAGTTGGGGGAGGATTTGCCCAGCAGTGGGAAAATACAGGCTAGCAAAAAAAAAAAACGAGTGTGCTTTAGACCACATGACTGAAGTAAAACTTCTTTTTCAAAATATTAATTTATAAAACTGTTCAAAAATATAATTAAATTACAAAAATAATCAATATATATTCTTATAGAACAGAAGTGGAATTAGGTTTTTAAAAAGAGAAATAAACAATTTGTACTTCTCTATAATTAACTAATGGACTAACCACAAAATAATCGTTATAACACACTATTTGTACGTAACAAGAAATAACCAACAAAGTAAACAATTCATGAAAATTACAACAACACTTGGAAATAAGTTTAGGATGAGAACCGCTACGGTCGAACGCCACGTGCAGAGTGAAAGCGAGTTTTTTTTTTTTTTTTTTCGAATGGACTTATCTCGCTGTTGGCCTCTGAGGCCGTTGCAGCTTAACCGAGCTTTTGGCGAGCGCAGAAGGCGCTCAGCCCTATAATTTTATTTTTGATGAGGCAACTAGCGCAAGGGCACCACTTAGGTACGAACCTCGGCTTGGGCTGTTGCCGGGACGGGGATAAGAGAGAAACGCCCGGGTACGTGCTTGTACATCGTGTAGGCGGCGACTAATGGGACTCGTCGACCTCGCCGGCGAGGTCGGTGTATTTGTGGAGTGTTTGCTCTGTATAATGTGGATGACTCACCCGCATTAGCGGAAGTGATTTCGTCATCCGGGTCTCCGAGAACGTGTCTCGGACGACGGAGGGTAGTGAAAACGAGTCTTGTTCGACGCTCGCTTTTATTGAGCCCGACTAGTCCCCGGTCTGGGGGAACCTGTTTTCGATAATACGGCCGTTCCTGCTTGCGAGGCGTCCTCGACCGCTTCCTCGTGTAGTAGTGGCATGTCTCTCCCAGCTGCACCAGAATCAAAGTTTTCACCTTCTGTAATTTGGAAAAATACACTTGAGGTGACTAGGTAAGACTTAAGGTTCAAAGCTCCTACAATTTATTAAACAAAACTGGAATTTAAGTTCCAACTACAGATGTAAGCGTGCACTCAAACATCAGCAGAAAGAACTCAAAAGTGAAATTTATAGAATAAGAAATAAAATTTTACTTAATAAGTTGAAAATCAAAATAATTGAAAATAGAAGACAACTTCAAGGCATATGAACAAATACAAAAATAAATACCGTACGTGTAACCAAAGCTCCGCAATTTCAGCTACCAATACGACACCTTTATCAGAGCTAGCCCATTCCGTTAAGAACGTCTAACAAAGTAGTACGCTTCTATGGCTAACATTCGACGATACAGATAACGAACGTCAACGATAAAAGCGCCTACACAGTATGGGAAGAAAAAGCCCTGCAGAGCCCACCTCTACCATACTGTAAAATGGGAAGAAAAAGCACAGAGTGCCCACCTCAACCATACTGTAAAAATGGGAAGAAAAAGCACAGAGTGCCCACCTCAACCATAACGTACCAGTCTCAAAGAAAGAACTGCACGTATCCGGGGTCCACTCGCCACGCCATAGCACCATGTGTTGTGCCGCCGCCTGGGTCTTTTTGCCGTAAGACCCGGCGAGGAGCTCCAGCTCGTAGCGGTGGTGCGAAAGCTGACGCAGAACCCTGTAAGGCCCGCGCATCCCGGAGCCGAGCTTCCCTGTTGACTGCGCCGTCTTGTTGACGAACACATAGTCGCCAACGGCAAACGTGGCGGGCTGCCGCAGACGTTCATTGATGCGCTCGTCTTGCCGTCGCTGGTTAGACGCCAGTAATTCGGATGCTCTCTGTCGACTGAGGGTTAGTAAAGCTTCTCGATTAGAGTTAGCGTGGTCTAGCGCGACATCGCGTACAAGAGATCTGATGACTGCTGTGGCTGCCTCTATGCCAACAAGCAGCTGAAGTGGTGATGACTGCGTCGTTGCTTGTCTGGTAATGTTCAGAGTCAGTTGTACCTTCAACAGGACTTCTGACCACTGGGAACCTTTGTTCCCGACCTCCACACGTAACAGATTCAAGACAGTTCTGCAGTAGCGTTCAGCCTGTCCGTTCTCACGATGCACTCCTGGTGTTATGTAATGAATCGAACAACCTAACTCGCTAGCACAATTTTTAAACTTAGAACTCACAAACATTCTACCACGATCGCAGACAATAGTGGTCGGTGTACCGAACAATGAGACAACATTTGAAAATATTCGCTTTAATTCATCCGAATCTTGTCTGTACATTGGATATAGTAAACAGTATTTAGAAAATGCGTCTACTACAATCTGAACATATTTGTAACCGTTACTCTCCGTAAGGGGTCCTAGTACATCAGTGTGAATAACAACAAACGGGTTTTCGGGCTAAGTCCAAGATTCAATCGGCTGAGTAGGCCCTGAAGGTACCTTTTTACATGACAAACAGACTAGGCAATGACCAATATATTTTCTAACAAATTGGCGTAAACCCGGAAACCAAAAGTTTCTTAATATTAAATCAGTAGTCCTATCAACACCGATGTAACTATGTTCATCGTGGTATAATCTTAACAAGCTAAGTCTATGACCCTTAGGCATGAAACATAACAGACGTGAATCAGCCCCAGTAGGGGTGTATCTATAATACAACAAATCGTTTTTGATTTCGTATCTACCAGAATCAAGTAAACCGTCTCTTAACTTACTCATCAAATCTTGTGTCTCCTCGTCAGCAGTCTGAGCGATCTTTGCCCAGTTGGCAGGGCTGCGAATATGCGACACCGCGACAGGAGGATGCCGGCTCAAGAAGTCTGCGTGTTGCATAAGAACACCTTTTCTATATTCAAGCGTGAATTGAAAATCTTGCATGTAAACCCACCAGCGCGCGACCCGAGGCACCAAGTCTTTCTTCTTTTCAGTGAGCTTGAGCGAGTTACAGTCTGTAATAATTTTGAAGTTAATACCAACTAAGTAGTGACGAAAGTATTGCAATGCTCGGACTACCGCCAACGTTTCGAGCTCGTAACTGTGGTACCTCGACTCTGCACCCTGAGTGGATTTACTAAAGTAAGCCACGACTCTTTTTCTCTTACCGGTATGCTCTTGTAGCAGAATCGCACCAAGTCCCACAGCACTAGCATCGGTAGGCAGCTCAGTAGGCAACTCCGGGTCAAATATCGCTAAAACTGGTTCCGTAGTTAAACATTTCAAGATGTACTCACGAGAAGCATCCTGTTCAGCATCCCACTCAAAAGGGATATCTTTTCTAAGAAGTTTAGCAATGCAGACTGTTTTGGAGGAGTACCCAGCAATATATCGCCGAAAATACCCCGCTAAACCCAAAAACTGGCGAACCTCCCTCACATTTGTTGGGTTCGGAGAGTTAATCAAAGCCTTGATCTTAGCTGGGCTCGGCCGTACCTGACCGCGTCCAATCAGTCTACCCAAGTATTCGACTTTCGTTGCTAAAAAGGTGCATTTTTTTAAGTTTACTGAAAAACTCGAGACAGCTAGCACCTGTAGAACTTCCTGCAAGGTATCGAGTCCTTCGGCAACCGAATTGGAAGGGATCAGCACGTCATCGATATAGATTAAGACCTTACCAGAATCTATCAGGGGCTTCAGTGTTTTAGTAATAACCCGTTGATAGACTATAGGCGCGTTAGCAAGCCCGTAGGGCATTTTCAAATATTCGTAATGCGCGTCGGGAGTTACGAAAGCCGTCTTGCTGATGGAAGCATCGTCTTTTAAGGGCAATTGGTGAAAACCGGTAGCCATGTCAAGGCTTGTGAAAAATGTGTATTTGCCTAGCTTGTCGATGTGATCATCGATCCGTGGTAAGGGAAACCTTTCTTTAACAGTTATGGAATTGAGCACACGGTAGTCGACGCACATTCGGTCACTACCATCCTTTTTCTTTACCAAGATAATAGGGCTAGCGTATTCTGACTGTGATTTGCGTATAATGCCTTTCTCAAGCAGATCGTTAATAATACCACGAACCCTAATCTTTTCGTCGACTGAAAGCCTGTAAGGTCGCTGATTAAGCGGGGTATCAGATTTTAATCTAATTTCCATACTTCCCGTATTTACGGTAGAGGTTGCCGTCCCACTGATAAAAGAATTTGAAAATCTTTCTATGAGTTTTAGTAATTGCTTTTTCTTTTCGCCAACTAAAGGTGTTTTAACATCGTGAACCTCTACAGTAGATACGTGTTCTACCCGTGGAATATCTGATCTGACTAACCGTTGCTCACTGCCTGTCCTAATATAAGTCAATCCTTTACGGTTTAATACGTCTGTGCCAATTAAGATAGGGGCGCTAATACCCTCAGAAGGAACAACATATAAATCTACTTCCAATGAGACCTCTGGGAACTCAATTGTTGTGGTGACAAAAGAAACAGATTGTACCTCCTGGCTGCCGATACTTCGCATAACTCGGAAACATGGGTTTTTACTAAGTTCAAAATGCTTGAGAACTGATTCAGAGATTAGCGAAATGTCGGAACCACTATCCACTAAAATATCGACCGGTACCTTTTGAACAACCGCCGGTATCACGTTTGTTCGTTCGGGTTCAAGTCTGAGCAAAAATTTATTTCAGCGGTTCTACCCTTGTTGGAAGCGTCAGAGCGTTGTTTTTGAAAGCAAGTTTCGACTGTATGTCCATTACGCTTACAAAAAGAACAGTGCTTGGCGGGCTTATTGTCACTAACTGTGGAAGACACAGGATTAGATATAGCAAAAGTTGGCTGAGATGAGGCCGACTTATTATGCATCTTTCCGTTACAGTGATGTTTAATATGTCCGACCCTGCCACAATTGCGGCATCTAACATTGCTATTAATCTTTCCATTAAACTCACGTTTGTGCGATTGATAAGTGCCTGCGTTATTGGCGGAACGAACAGCATTGCTGGAGCTGGCCTTCAGCTTCACAAAGGCGGATAAAAATTCAACTAATTCCTTTGAAGATGGTTTGGCATTGGTTGTTGCAGCTCTAATGTGGGGATCAACAATGCCGCGGGCGACGATAGCAACTTTTAAATCCTCCGATAACCCTGTTACGATATTAAGGCGCAGAAGTGATTTTCGGGCATATTCAGCAAACGTCACAAAATTATCAGAGTTAGTACTCATCACGTCATACAATATCGTGGCTACGTCAACATTACGTGGACATAAAGATCGAAAATCGACCTTAAAATTGGACCATGATCGGTCATTCGTTACCCACTCGTTTAACCATGATTTGGCATTGCCACGTAGGCTACTCCCTATACGCCCGAGACACTCTCGATCATCCCAACCATTTAATTCTTTATCACGGTCAACTTCCGCGTCAAATACGTCCATACAAAATCATGCACACTGGGGTCAAAACGAGAAATAAAATAATTTTGAGACCTTACTTTAGATAAAGCCATTAACGCTCCAACAATCCTGCTCGTTGCGTTCTCGTGCTGGCCACTGGTAACGCCCTGGGCCGACGGAGTGCATGGTGCAACTCCAACGACTACAGGCGTGTCGGTGCCACACGGTTCTTCGTCGGTAAGAGACGTGGCTGGCGGCAAAGGTAACTGCACGTGGCGTTTGGTATTCAAGTGTGACGAAGTGCCATCAATAGACGGCGGTATCGGTAAGGTGGTTTCAATAGCCGTTAGTCTCGCGAGAATAAGATCTAACGTGCGGTCCCGGGAGTTATCTTTAGAACTACTACGTCGTCTCGAACTATCGCGTCGCCTTGGCGGCGATCTCGTACCTAAACCACTCCTAGAACGTTCTCGCGAGTACGACCGCTCCCGCCGACGTCGGTAGGAATGATCACGGTTGTTTGTTTTTGACCTACGGCCTTCCATCTTTCGTAATAAAGCACAGAAAACAGCAAAAAGCAAAAAGTTATTTCAGAAAATTCTACCCGCATAAAAATAAAATTCCGTACAACTTATTATTTTAAAAGACTAATTTTTAAACGTAATAGCAAAAATTAAGTTTGTGTCAGACAGCCTTACTTGAAGAGGTACCGCCGCAAGAAGAGGTCCCTCCGGTCACGGAGGTGGAGTTTGGAGTGGCAGCGCTCCGTCTCCGCGCCAAGAAGACGGCCCCCGGCCCGGACGGCGTCCCAGCTCGAGTGGTGGCCATCGCCTCCTCCCAAATGGAGGAAAGGTTTCGGGACCTCTTCAGCGCGTGTTTTGCGGCTGGAAGGTTTCCGAAACCCTGGAAGGAGGGGCAACTTTGCCTTCTCCGTAAGGAGGGACGCCCGGCGGACTCCCCCTCGGCATACCGGCCCATCGTTCTGCTCGATGAGGCTGGTAAATTATTCGAGGGGATCGTTGCCACTCGGCTGAATGGCCACCTGAGGACGGTAGGGCCGAACCTGTCGGACGCCCGATTTGGTTTTCGAGTGGGGCGTTCGACGGTGGACGCGTTGGCCCGACTGAAGGGTCAAGTAAACGAGGCCGTGGGGTCTGGGGACGGAGTGTTGGCTGTGTCATTTGACATAGCCAACGCCTTCAACTCCGTACCTCACTCGACGATTTTGGAGGCACTCCGGTACCACGGAGTGCCTCGGTACTTGCAGGATCTTTTGGCCAGCTACTTGGAGGAACGAGCCGTCCTCTTCGTAGACAAAACTGGTCAAGTACATAGGTACGGCGCAGAGTCTGGTGTTCCACAGGGGTGCGGTCCTAGGACCACTTTTGTGGAACATCGGTTTCGACTGGCTCCTGCGAGGAACCCTCGTCCGTGGTACGAGTGTCATCTGCTATGCGGATGACACTCTCCTCACTGCCCGGGGGAGAAATTTTAGAGAGGCGGCCAGTTTGGCATCGGCTGGCGGATCTTTGGTCGCGGGAAGGATCCGCCACTTAGGTTTGAGGGTCGCGCTGCACAAGACCGAGGGCGTGTTCTTCCATGGGCCTCGGCAGCGCATCCCTCCTGATGCTCACATTGTTGTGGAGGGCGTCAGGGTCGAGATGGAGACCCAGATGAAATATCTGGGTCTCATCCTAGACAGCAGGTGGCGCTTCGGCCAACACTTTAGCTGGCTGTCAGCACGGCTGCTGAGGACAGCGAACGCCTTCTCGTGGCTCCTTCCAAACCTGGGAGGGCCCAAAGCGCGATGCCGGCATACTTAAGAGTATGGCCCTTTACGGGGCACCCATCTGGGCGGACTGTCTCCACAGAAGGGGGAACGCAACTGCAATCCGCAGGCCCCAAAGAGCCATTGCACAGCGGGTGGCAAGGGTCTACCGCTCGGTGAGTTTCACGTGCGCTTTGGCCGGCACCCCTCCTTGGGAGCTGGAGGCGTGTGTGCTCGCCAGAGTATACGAGTGGATGGCGGGGCGTAGGGCGCTTGGAGAGCTCCCCGTCCCCGAAGAGCGGGAGGCCGTGCGGCGCTAGGCGAAGGCCGCCATGGTCCACCATTGGACGGAGGACCTCGCCTCTGCCGCCTTCGGTCGCCGAACGCTGGACGCGCTCGTACCGGTTCTGCAAAACTGGCTCGGGCGGTCCCATGGGTTTCTCTCCTTCCGTCTGGTGCAGGTGTTGTCCGGACATGGTTGTTTAGGATCATGCCTGCACCGAATAGGGAGAGAGGAGACCCCGTCGTGCCACGAATGTGGCGCGGTGGAGGACACGGCGCAGCATACCCTGGAAGTGTGTCCGTCATGGTCCGAACTGCGCCTCGACATGATAGCGATGGTTGGGCAGGACCTCTCGCTGCCCGGCGTGGTCACATCCATGCTGGAAAGCGAGGAGAGTTGGGCAGCCGTAGCCTCCTTTTGCGAGGACGTAATTTCCCAAAAGGAGGCAGCGGAGCGCGTGCGGGAAGATGATCCCCTCGCTGCATCGCTCCGCAGGCGAATAAGGGGTAGGAGAAGGCGATTGCACGAAAATCGCCTTCCCCCTCCTGGTGGAGGATAGCGGGAGACAGGCACGGGGGCGCCTTTTCTCGCATTGCGCGCATCCTTCAATTTCGCCGGGCGGGAATGGCCGAGTACTCACGGTCGTTCCCTGGCCTCTTCTTGTCGGGAGGGGTATGAAGGCCCCTCTGTAAAGGCGGGCGGTCGTCGGCGGGGGATTGGAAGTAAAGGCTCTGCCGGTTTCCCAGTCCTCCTCCACGCAGACGATGCCGGAGTGCCGCTGGGTCGTTTAGTGGGTATACCGGTCCTGTTTGGACCGGGGAGTCCCACATAACTCCCCCATCACCCAATGGGGGGGCATGCGTAATGCATTTTTCCCAGCGTCAAAAAAAAAAAAAGGTTAGGTTAGGTTTGGGTGGTGAATGTTAGCGCGACCCCACCTTGCCCCACCTCGGCGGAATGACTGCTCACCGTGGTGGTTTTAGCCGGTAAGAGTCCGGCATAACCACTCTGGCGCCCCCGCGCTAGAATTGGTATCCATGAGGATTTCCCCACGAAAAAAAAAGGTTAGGTTAGGTTAGGTTCCCTCTATGGGCGGGCACGTAATGGGGGGGCGCAGCTGCGTTCCCCCAAAGACGAGGGGCAAGGCCGCCAGGACCCAGGCCAACCCTGCCGGTAAGCCAAATTCCGCCTGAGGTCGCTCGCCCGGAGGTAAGCGAGGAGGTTGTGATGTCTGACTGATGGATCAAGTCCGACATCACAGCTTCCTCCAGACGAACCTTAATCACTGCGCCCAGGCCCAAGACCTGTTCATGCAGGCCCTGGCGCTGGAAAATAGACGTGGCGGTAGCGGCGGAGCCGTATTACGTCCCCTCTACCCATCCGTATTGGGCTTGGGACCTGGACGGCTCCGTTGCCATTGTGGTCCGATCGAGTGGTTTACCCCTCTCAGTCAAAGAGAGGGGTTCTGGATACGTGGTGGCGCAATGGGGAGAGTATGCTGTAGTGGGCACATACTTCTCCCCCAACAAAACAGCTGCGGAACTGGAGGTCTTCGTGGACCTCTTGGCCGCAGCGGTAAGAAGACAGGCGCCATGTCAGATCCTCCTTCTAGGGGATCTGAATGCCAAGGCCCGGGACTGGGGCAACCCCTCAACTGACACTCGCGGAGAGATGGTCAGGGAGTGGGCGGTTGCCACGGGACTGACAACAGAGGGTCGGTCCACACGTGCGTGCGATACAACGGGGGGTCCGTGGTCGACTTATCGTTTGCTACCCCAACTGTCGCCGCACGTGTCCGGGCCTGGAGGGTGATGTCGGAGGTGGAGACTCTCTCGGACCATAAATATATAAGGTTCGAGATATCCACCTCCCACAACGCGGGAGGGTCTCGGTGCGTGGCTCGAGCGGATTTCCCGCGCTGGGCCGTTAGCCGTCTCGATGCCGAATTGGCAAAGGAGGCGGCGATCGTCCAGTCGTGGCTTCCTGCTCCCACGCACCAAGACGTCGGTATCACTGCCGGCCGTTTCCGCGAAGCGGTGACGGCCGTTTGCGACGCGGCCATGCCGAGGTCGCGGGGCCACCCCGAGCGCCGCGAAGTATACTGGTGGTGCTCAGAGATCTCAGAGCTCCGGGTTGCCTGCTCGGCGGCGCGGCGCTCCTACACTCACTGTAGGAGGCGCCGTCATGGCCGGGCAGACGAGCAGCTGTCGGCCGAAAAGCTGGAGGCTGAGAGCCAGCTGCACGAAGCTTATCGCATCGCCAAGCGAGAGCTTAGGGTGGCTATTGTCAGGGCCAAGTCACAGGCGTTTGGTGAAGCCCTGACAAGCCTGGACAGAGATCCTTGGGGGCGTCCGTACAAGGCAGCTCGGAAAATGTTCCGGTGCCGGGCGCCCCCAGTCACGGAGTCCATGGTGCCAGAGCTCCTGGATAGGGTGTTGGGCGGGCTCTTCCCCCACGGAGACCCTATCTACACCCCTCCGCCGATGGCGAGTGTCGTCTCCTTCCCCGAGGAGTTGGACTCCATCCCGCCTGTCTCAGAGGTGGAGATGGAGGTAGTTGTCGATCGCCTATGGGGCAAGAAGACGGCGCCTGGCCCAAATGGAATACCAGGGCGGATCCTCGGACTCGCCCTTAGGGAAATGAATGTATGGCTTCGGGAACTTTTCAGTGCGTGCCTCACGTTAGGGCGGTTCCCGAAGCCCTGGAAGGACGGGCGATTGTGCCTGTTGCGGAAGGAGGGACGACCTGTCGACTCGCCTTCTGCATACAGGCCAATAGTGTTGCTGGATGACACGGGCAAGCTGTTTGAGAGAGTGGTGGCTTCTCGTGTCATCAAGCACCTGGAAAGGACTGGGCCTGGTCTTTCAGAGGTCCAGTACGGTTTCAGAGCGGGGCGGTCTACAGTGGATGCCCTGCTCTGGCTCAAGGAGTGGACGCAGGCAGCGGTCAGTGAGGGGAAAAAGGCGTTGGCTGTCTCACTCGATATAGCCAACGCTTTCAACAACCTCCCACACAAAACGATACAGGAAGCGCTACGCTATCACGGAGTGCCCCTGTATCTGCGGAGGCTGTTGGAGGATTACCTCCAAAACCGCGAGGTCCTGGTGGTAGGACGCGATGGTTTGCGGTGCCGTCGCATTTCTTGCGGAGTTCCACAGGGGTCGGTGCTGGGACCGCTCCTGTGGAACATTGGTTACGACTGGGTGCTCCGCGGCACGCTTCCCGCAAGTGTGCGGATCGCGTGCTACGCGGATGACACCCTAGTCGTAGCCAAAGGGAGAGATCTGGAAGAGGTGACGCGGTTGGCCACGGTGGGTACAACTCCCGTGGTCGACCGCATACGCATCCTGGGGCTGGACCTCTCCATGACCGCGGCCCTGTTGTTTCATGGGCCTCGGGGAGGACCCCCTCCAGGCACGCGGGTCCTGCTGGACGGAGTCCCGGTGAGAGTTGGGACTCAGATGAAATACCTGGGTCTCACTTTAGACGGGAGGTGGAACTTTGTGGCTCACTTTGCTGGGTTGGCCCCAAGAGTCGTGGGGGCTGCTGCCGCTTTGGGGAGGCTGCTGCCGAACGTGGGCGGCCCGAGCACCAACTGCCGACGGCTGTACTCCGGAGTGATCCGGAGTATGGCCATGTATGGGGCACCCGTCTGGGTGGACGCCCTCGATCGCCGAAACAAGACCCTGTTGCGATGTCCGCAGCGGGTCATCGCGATGAGGGCAATACGCGGATACCGGACGGTGTCATGGACGGCAGCGTGCGTGTTGGCCGGGGATCCCCCCTTGAAGCTCCAAGCGGAGATCCTCGCCGAAGTTTACCACTTTGTGGCGGCGAGGAGATCCCGAGGGGAGCCTCCAATATGGGAGGAGGTCACGTGCATGCGGAGGCAGGCGCGGGCCGGCTTGTTGCGGCGGTGGACGGAGGCGCCGCCAGTTCCAGGACAGTGGACGGTGGATGCCGTGAGGCCGGTCCTTTAGTAGGTGGGTAAGGCGGCGGTTTGGGTCGCTGACCTTCCGTATGGTGCAGGTGCTTTCCGGACACGGATGTTTCGGAAAGTACCTGCATGGAATCGCGAGGAGGGAGGTGGCCCCAACCTGCCATGAGTGCGGAGCGCCCGAGGACTCGGCACTCCATACGCTGGAAGTGTGTGCTGCATGGGGCCCACAGCGATGCACACTTACAGCGTGCATCGGAGGGGATCTCTCTCTGCCGAGCGTAGTGAACGTCATGCTCGGCAGTGAGGGATCGTGGCAGGGATGGTATCCTTCTGCGAAGAGGTGATGATGCAGAAGGAGACCGCGGAGCGAGCCAGGGAGGACGATGCCTCATCGGACCCGCTCCGGCGCAGACGAACGAGAGCAAGGAGGAGGCGGTTTGCTCGCCTCCTCACTCCTTCTTCGTAAGCAGGGTCACTGGCTGCGAGTCGGGGGACTCACAGCCGGCTTGCACGACCTCGAACGTCTTCTTGAGGGGGGGGTCTTTGTGAGAAAGGCCGCCCCTTCCATGTCGGAGTCCCAACTGGACCGACCGCCGGGGCTGGGTGGTGAATGTTAGCGCGACCCCACCTTGCCCCACCTCGGCGCAATGTTTGCTCACCGTGGTGGTTTTAGCCGGTAAGAGTCCGGCATAACTACTCTGGCGCCCCCACGCGGGAGTGGTATCCATGAGGATTTCCCCACGTTAAAAAAAAAAAGGTTCGTCCTTGCCAAAGGGCGGCTTTCTGTAGGGTTTAGTTCCTGCGGAGTCCGGGTTCTTGAAGATCAGCCTCTACGCTGCTTCAAGTGCTTTGGAGTCGGGCACACGCGGGCCCTCTGTCCGTCCAAGGTGGATAGGACGGACAGCTGCTACCGCTGCGGCAAGGAGTGACCGCCCAGCGGGTCACATAATGCAGGGGAGGAACTGCAATCCTCCCCCTAAGAAGGGCAAAGCGCAGGCACCAAGTCCGCCTTCCGCTGCAACCGCCGCCCCTGAAGCGGAAACCCCGGGGCCGATGAGGGGGGTGCGATGTCCGATTGATGGATAGGGTCGAGCGTCGCATCCTCCAGGCGAACACCAACCACTGCAAGGCAGCCCAGGATCTGCTGATGCAGGCCATAGCTAAGTGGTTGGTGGACGTGGTGGTTGTCTCCGAGCCGTACTCGGTCCCCGCACGTTGGCTGGGTGATCGGGAAGGCTTGGTGGCATTGGTGTCGCGGTCTTCCACAGACTCCCCTCCCTTCTCGCTATTAGAGAGGGGACCGGGATACGTGGCCGCCGCGTGGGGGGATATAGCTCTTGTGGGGGTCTATTTCTCCCCAAACCGCCCTATATCGGATTTCGAGACTTTTCTCGAAATTCTCACCGCAGTCGTCGGTAGGGCGGCACCACGCCAGGTCGCCGTATTGGGCGACCTGAACGCTAAGTCGGCGGCCTGGGGCAACCCGGCCGCCACTTGCAACGTTTGCGGACGAGCCGTCGAGTTTTGGGCGGCCTCGTCTGGCGTGTCCTTTCTAAATAGAGGGACAGTTCACACGTGTGTGCGGCAGCGGGGAGGGTCAGTGGTCGATGTCTTGTTTGCCACCCCTGCACTTGCCGCCCGAGTTGTTGACTGGTGGGTCGAAATGGTGGAGACTTTGTCGGACCACCGATATGTGCGGTTCGACATCTCCACCCAGAGCCACCGGGGGATGGTCCGCTCGGGCCAATCTCCCTTTCCGCGATGGGCTCTCACTCACCTGGACCGGGGGGCGGCCAGGGAGGCGGCGTTCATCCAGGAATGGCTCGCGCTTCCTATCAATGTCCGGGACGTGGACGCCGCCGCGGTCCAACTGCGAGAGTCCCTGACCGAGGTGTGCAACTCCAGCATGCCTCGGTCTCGCCGTCCGGCTCTCCATCGCGCCGTCTATTGGTGGTCGGAGGAACTGGCGGGGCTCCGGGCTGTCTGTGTGGCGGCCAGGAGGGCCTACAAGCGGAGCCGACGGCGCAGCTTGCGAGTCCCGGAGAGCGAGGACCTTCTCTACGCCTCATACATAGAGGCAAAGAAGGTCCTCAATATGGCAATGTTTGCCGCCGAAGACGCGGCGAGAGCCGAGATGCTGGAGGGTCTCGACAAAGACCCGTATGGGAGACCATATAAGGTGGCGCGGAACAAACTGCGTCCCTTCGGTCCTCCACTTGCGGAGACCCTCGAGCCGTCATTGCTGGATGGGGTGGTTCGGTCCTTGTTCCCGACTGGGGCCAGCCTCGCCTCGCCAGTGATGGACCCCCCACGGGAAGCAGCTTCGCTGCAAGAAGAGGTCCCTCCGGTCACGCAAGTGGAATTTGGAGTGGCAGCGCTCCGTCTTCGCGCCAAGAAGACGGCCCCTGGCCCGGACGGCGTCCCAGCACGAGTGGTGGCTATCGCCGCCTCCCAAATGGAGGAGAGGTTTCGGGACCTCTTCAGCGCGTGTTTCGCGGCTGAAAGGTTTCCGAAACCCTGGAAAGAGGGGCAACTTTGCCTTGTCCGTAAGGAGGGACGCCCGGTGGTCTCCCCCTCGGCATACCGGCCCATCGTACTGCTCGATGAGGCTGGTAAATTATTCGAGGGGATCGTTGCCACTCGGCTGAATGGCCACCTGAGGGCGGTAGGGCCGAACCTGTCGGACGCCCAATTTGGTTTTCGAGTGGGGCGTTCGACGGTGGACGCGTTGGCCCGACTGAAGGGTCAAGTAAACGAGGCCGTGGGGTCTGGGGACGGAGTGTTGGCTGTGTCATTTGACATAGCCAACGCCTTCAACTCCGTACCTCACTCAACGATTTTGGAGGCACTCCGGTACCACGGAGTGCCTCGGTACTTGCAGGATCTTTTGGCCAGCTACTTGGAGGAACGAGCCGTCCTCTTCGTAGACAAAACTGGTCAAGTACATAGGTACGGCGCAGAGTCTGGTGTTTCACAGGGGTGCGGTCCTAGGACCACTTTTGTGGAACATCGGTTTCGACTGGCTCCTGCGAGGAACCCTCGTCCGTGGTACGAGTGTCATCTGCTATGCGGATGACACTCTCCTCACTGCCCGGGGGAGAAATTTTAGAGAGGCGGCCAGTTTGGCATCGGCTGGCGGATCTTTGGTCGCGGGAAGGATCCGCCGCTTAGGTTTGAGGGTCGCGCTGCACAAGACCGAGGGCGTGTTCTTCCATGGGCCTCGGCAGCGCATCCCTCCTGATGCTCACATTGTTGTGGAGGGCGTCAGGGTCGAGATGGAGACCCAGATGAAATATCTGGGTCTCATCCTAGACAGCAGGTGGCGCTTCGGCCAACACTTTAGCTGGCTGTCAGCACGGCTGCTGAGGACAGCGAACGCCTTCTCGTGGCTCCTTCCAAACCTGGGAGGGCCCAAAGCGCGATGCCGGCATACTTAAGAGTATGGCCCTTTACGGGGCACCCATCTGGGCGGACTGTCTCCACAGAAGGGGGAACGCAACTGCAATCCGCAGGCCCCAAAGAGCCATTGCACAGCGGGTGGCAAGGGTCTACCGCTCGGTGAGTTTCACGTGCGCTTTGGCCGGCACCCCTCCTTGGGAGCTGGAGGCGTGTGTGCTCGCCAGAGTATACGAGTGGATGGCGGGGCGTAGGGCGCTTGGAGAGCTCCCCGTCCCGGAAGAGCGGGAGGCCGTGCGGCGCTAGGCGAAGGCCGCCATGGTCCACCATTGGACGGAGGACCTCGCCTCTGCCGCCTTCGGTCGCCGAACGCTGGACGCGCTCGTCCGGTACGAGCGCGTCCAGCGTTCGGCGACCGAAGGCGGCAGAGGCGAGGTCCTCCGTCCAATGGTGGACCATGGCGGCCACCATTGGACGGTCCACCATTGGACGGAGGACCTCGCCTCTGCCGCCTTCGGTCGCCGAACGCTGGACGCGCTCGTACCGGTTCTGCAAAACTGGCTCGGGCGGTCCCATGGGTTTCTCTCCTTCCGTCTGGTGCAGGTGTTGTCCGGACATGGTTGTTTAGGATCATGCCTGCACCGAATAGGGAGAGAGGAGACCCCGTCGTGCCACGAATGTGGCGCGGTGGAGGACACGGCGCAGCATACCCTGGAAGTGTGTCCGTCATGGTCCGAACTGCGCCTCGACATGATAGCGGTGGTTGGGCAGGACCTCTCGCTGCCCGGCGTGGTCACATCCATGCTGGGAAGCGAGGAGAGTTGGGCAGCCGTAGCCTCCTTTTGCGAGGACGTAATGTCCCAAAAGGAGGCAGCGGAGCGCGTGCGGGAAGATGATCCCCTCGCTGCATCGCTCCGCAGGCGAATAAGGGGTAGGAGAAGGCGATTGCACGAAAATCGCCGTCCCCCTCCTGGTGGAGAATAGCGGGAGACAGGCACGGGGGCGCCTTTTCTCGCATTGCGCGCATCCTTCAATTTCGCCGGGCGGGAATGGCCGAGTACTCACGGTCGTTCCCTGGCCTCTTCTTGTCGGGAGGGGTATGAAGGCCCCTCTGTAAAGGCGGGCGGTCGTCGGCGGGGGATTGGAAGTAAAGGCTCTGCCGGTTTCCCAGTCCTCCTCCACGCAGACGATGCCGGAGTGCCGCTGGGTCGTTTAGTGGGTATACCGTTCCTGTTTGGACCGGGGAGTCCCACATAACTCCCCCATCACCCAATGGGGGGGCATGCGTAATGCATTTTTTTGCAAAAAAAAAAAAAAGGTTGGGTTGGGTTGGGCGGGTCTGGGTCTATCCATTAGTAGTTGCTATGCCTAGCTTGCGTGCTTCGGCCGCTTGTTTTGGATAAGTCCAGGCCTTCCTTACTCGGCGGTGGGAGCGAGTAGGGAGGCGTATGGTCTTGAGAGGGAGCGCAGGTCGTGTAGATCCTCAACGCAAGTCTGGTGGGGTCGGCCTTCTCGCGGTTGCTGCCCGTTTTAGGTCTTTTTCCATCTGAAATAGACGTAACTGAAACAATCAGGCGCCGGCACTTTATCGGTGGGGTAGGAGCTAGGAAGAAGGGCTGGTAGAGCCGTCTCCAGTGTGAGAGGCACTGCTGGTGCAGTGTTGTCCCGCCTGGTCTTTCGTGAGTCGGCTGTATGGGTCAGTTTCCTTGCGGAATTCTGGGCGGACCACTGCCAAGCGGGGCGAGCGTGCAATTTTCAGGGCTCGCTGATAGGGGAGCTCACCCCTGAAAAAAGAGACGACGATGTGGAGCATCGGAGTTAGCAACATGGAACAAACAAGCAGCTGTGAAAATGGTCCTCAGGTGGGTCCCCGAAAGGGGGAATCCCACTCCTCCACTTCAACCGGAGTGGAGGACTGCCCCTCGTACTCTGGGGGGGGGGGGGGGGGGCAGCAACTGCTTCGTAGGCCGGCGTTCCGCTGGCCTTCGTGAACACGACAATGGCAATACCGAACTGGACTCCGAGATCGCTCGCGATTTGGATAATGGTTGTATGGAGTTGGAGGATGCGCTAGTAAGTGGTAGCGCTGAGAATGTGTGTGGCACTCCGGTGCCAAAGACAGTGCACTCGTTGCGGGATGCGAAGGGCAGATTTAAAAAGGGCCCTTCTAAGGGCCAACCAAAAGGCCCTTCTCAGGGCCAACCAAAAGGCCCTACTCAGGGCCAACCAAAAGGTCCTTCTAAGAGCCAACCAAAAAGCCCTTCTCAGGGCAAACCAAAAGGCCATTCTCAGGGCCAAGCCGACAAAGGCACATCGTCGGCGTGGGGATCTGCGGCAAACCATTATGGCAGGGCGAACGAGTGGTCGGACTCCGACGAGTCCGTCACGTTTGGGTCGGACGCTGGTCTGACTGCGACAGCCATTGGGCAATCACGGAAGCGGGCCTTCTTAGAGGACGGGTCCGGCTTCTCGGACTCGCCAGCCGGGAGCAAGCCCAAGCGTAAAGTGATGGCTAAAAAGCGTTTCGCTGTTGCCGCCTTTGCCGATACCCACGACGTGGGTCTGGTCGACGCGCAACGCCAGCTAAACCTGGCTCGGCTGACGCAGCTCCAGCAGGACCTGGATGAGCAGGTCAACGCTAAGGAGCAGCGGGCGTGCGCTGCGCGGGCCAAATCTGGGTACGGTGCGTCCTGCGTCCTGTACGCGGACCACTCCCTGGCCGAGCTGGAGCGCAAGGCTCAGGAGGACACAGAGGAGATAGAGGTCGTTGCCTCTAAGTCCTCCAACCTAAAGGGGACTTTTCAAAAGTCCCTGAAGTGCAGGGCCGCGAGCATGCGCGGCATCGTCCGGGAGCTGGTGAACCGCACCGAAACGGACGAGATGCGGCAGCTGCAGGCGAAGGTCGACCGCCTGCAATTAGAGGTCAGCCAGCTGCACAAGAAGCTGGCTGAAGTCATGGCCCAGTCTGCTCAGGCTGACCCCGGACCGCCAGCTGAAGGCCTCTCCTCCAACCTTGAGGATATCATCCGCAAGGTGGTCATGGAGGAAAGGGCCTTTACGAGAGCCTGCTTCGCTGGCATCGAAAACAGGCTCCTACCGGAAAAACGCCTCCGACCACCACTAGCAGCGGACAAGAGGCTGAACAAGCCGGGGCCATCCTCTCAAAGGGAGGACGCCCAATTACCTTCAACCACTCCGTCCATCCAGTGGACGGAAGTGGTTTAAAAGGGAAAGGGCAAGGCCAAAAACAAGGCGAGAACGGCCGCCACCCCTGCTCACCGCCACTCCTTCCGGCCCGTCGCAGGCGACCGGCAAGGGAAAGGAGAAAGGGAAAGGCAAAAAGTCGGCCCCCAAGCCCGCCGCTGCCCCCGCAGCCAAAAGGGCCCCAGTCGGTGGAAGAAAGCCTCTGGTTCCTCCCAAGACCGCGGCCGTTGTAGTGACACTCACTGCGGAGGCTGCGGAGCGGGGTGAGACGTACGAGTCCGCCCTCAAGCAGGCTCGTACCAACGTCGATCCCACCCAACTAGGGATCGGAACAGTCGCATGCCGCCAGACCCAAGCCGGGGCTCCAATCTTCGAGTTCCCGGGGGCCCAAGGCGGCGCCAACGCGGACCTCTTCGCAAGCAAATTGCGAGAGGCCATCGCGGACGCGGCTAAAGTCGTAAAGTCGTTAGGTCTGCGGCTTTAGAGGTGACCGATCTAGATGACTCGGTCACTAAAGAGGATGTGGTGGCGGCGATCGCAGCAACAGGGGGCTGCGGCATCACAGCGGTGCAGAGTCGGTACATCAGGCCCGGCCGCGGTGGCATGGGCACTATTCGCCTTGAGTGCCCCGTCGCCGCGGCTAAAGCCGTCCTTGCCAAAGGACGGCTTCCTGTAGGGCTTAGTTCCTGCAGAGTCCGAGTGCTTGAAGATCAGCCTCTACACTGCTTCAAGTGCTTCGGAATCGGGCACACGCAGGCCCTCTGTCCGTCCAAGGTGGATAGGGCGAACAGCTGCTACCGATGCGGCAAGGAGGGGCACAAGTCCGCCTCCTGCAAGGCCGCCACGCCACACTGCGCAGTGTGCGCAGCCAGCGGCCACCCAGCGGGGCACATTACGAAGGGGAGGAATTGCAATCCTCCCCCTAAGAAGGGCAAAGCGCAGGCACCGAGCCCGCCTGCCGCTACCGCCACCGCCATCGTCCCTGAAGCCTCGGTGGCTGACGAGGAGGGTGCGATGACCGAATGATGGATTGGACCGGACATCGCATTCTCCAGGCGAACACCAACCACTGCAAGACAGCCCAGGACCTGCTGATGCAGGCCATGGCTGAGTAGACGTAGTTGTTGTCTCCGAGCCTTACTCGGTCCCCGGACGTTGGCTGGGTGATCAGGAGGGCTTGGTGGCATTGGTGGCGCGGTCTTTCACAGACTCCCCTCCTCTCTCGCTCTTAGAGAGGGGACCGGGATACGTGGCCGCCGCGTGGGGGGATATAGCCCTGGTGGGCGTCTATTTCTCCCCAAACTGCCTTCTCCAGGATTTCGAGAACTTTTTCGAAATCCTCACCGTGGTTATGGGTAGGGTGGCGCCGCGACAGGTCGCCGTTTTAGGTGACCTAAATGCAAAATCGGTGGCCTGGGTCAACCCAGTTTCCTCCTGCAACGTCCGGGGTCCCGCCGTTGAATCTTGGGCGGTTGCGTCTGGAGTGTCGCTCCTCAACAGAGGGACGATCCAGACGTGTGTGAGGCGATGGGGAGGGTCGGTGGTTGACGTCTCGTTCGCCACCCCCGTTTTGGCCGCCCGCGTTGTAAACTGGCGGGTGGAGATGGTGGAGAGCTTGTCGGGCCACCGATATGTGCGGTTCGACATCTCCACACAGAGCCTCCGGAGGTCGCGCTCCTCGGGTCGATCTGCCTTTCCACGGTAGGCTCTCACCCGCCTCAACCGTGAGGAGGCTAAGGAGGCGGCGTTCGCCCAAGACTGGCTCACGCCTCCTGTCGATGTTCTGGATGTCGATTCCGCAGCGGCCCAAGTTAGGAAGTCCCTGACCGAGGTGTGCAATTCCAGCATGCCTCGGTCTCGCCGTCCACCTCCCCGTCGTGCCGTCTATTGGTGGTCCGAGGGGTTAGCGGAGCTCCGGGCCACCTGCGTGGCGGCAAGGCAGCAATACACGCATACATCGACGGCGCAGCTGGCGAGACCCAGAAAACGAGGACCTTCTCTACGCCTCTTACGTAGAGGCAAAGAAGGTCCTCAAAACGGCAATTGCCGCTGCCGAAGACGCGGCGCGAGCCGAGATGCTGGAGGGTCTCGACAGGGACCCGTATGGGAGACCATACAAGGCGACGCGGAACAAACTGCGCCCCTTTGGTCCTTCGCTGACGGAGTTCCTCGAGCCGGCATTGGTGGATGGGGTGGTTCGGTCTCTGTTTCCACCCGGGACCAACTTCACTCCACCAGTGATGGACCCCCCGCGGGGAGCGGTTCTGCTGGAGGAGGAGATCCCTCCAATCACGGTGGAGGAGCTTGCCGAGGAGACCCTTTGCCTCAGCGCCAAGAAGACGGCCCCAGGGCCGGACGGCGTGCCCGCGCGGGTAGTAGCCATCGCCGCCACGCAAATGAAAGAGAGGTTTCGGGATCTTTTCAACGCGTGTTTCGCGTCTAGGAGGTTCCCGAAACTTTGGAAGGAGGGGCAGCTATGCCTCCTCCGGAAGGAAGGACGCCCGGCGGTCTCCCCCTCGGCATACCGACCCATCGTTCTGCTCGATGAGGTCGGTAAGTTGTTCGAGGGGATCGTCGCCAGGCGACTTAATGGCCTTAATGACTTAATGGCTAGAGATGGGACCGAACCTGTCGGACGCCCAATTCGGTTTTCGAAGGAGACGTTCGACAGTTGACGCACTGTCCCGGCTCAAGGGCCAAGTAAGGGAGGCCGCGGAGGCAGGGGACGGAGTTTTGGCTGTGTCATTTGACATAGCCAACGCCTTCAACTCTATCCCCCACCCGACAATACTGGAGGCGCTCCGCTACCTTGGAGTGCCTCAGTACCTGAGGAGCCTCTTGGCCAATTACTTGGAGGACCGAGCAGTCCTTCTAGTTGACAAAGCGGGCCAGCTTCGGCGGTATGGCGCGGAGTCCGGTGTTCCACAGGGGTCCGTTCTAGGGCCACTCCTGTGGAACATCGGGTTCGACTGGCTCCTGCGAGGAGCTCTCCTTCGTGGCACGAGTGTCATCTGCTACGCGGATGATACTCTTCTCACTGCCCGGGGGAGGGACTTTAGGGAGGCGGCGAGCCTGGCCTCGGCTGGCGGATCCCTAGTTGCGGGAAGAATCCGCCGGCTAGGATTGGGGGTGGCGCTGCACAAGACCGAGGCCGTATTCTTCCACGCGCCTCGGCAGCGCACTCCCACTGACGCCCACATTGTTGTGGAGGGCGTCAGGGTAGAGGTGAAGGCCCAGATGAAATATCTGGGTCTAGTGCTCGACAGCAGGTGGCGCTTCAGCCCGCACTTCAGCAGGCAGTCGACCCGCCTGTTGAAGGCCGCGGCTGCCCTCGCGTGGTTCCTCCCAAATCTGGGGGGACCAAAAACACGATGCCGGCAGTTGTATGCCAGCATCTTGAAGAGCGTGGCCCTCTACGGGGTCCCCATCTGGGCAGACTTCCTCCATAGGAGGGAGAATGCTAGCGCGATTCGCAGGCCCCAAAAGGCAATCGCGCAGCGGGTGGCTAGGGCCTACCGCTCGGTGGGCTTCGCGGCGGCGTGCGCCCTGGCGGGCACTCCTCCTTGGCAGCGATTACAGTCGCCTTCTCACTCCCCACGGTAGTGAATAGCGGGAGACAGGCGCGGGGGCGCCTTCTCCCGCATTGCACATAATCACCGCCACCGTCAGGCAGGAGCGGTCGAGCACTCGCGGTCGTTCCTGAGCCCCTTTCTACAGAGAGGAGCGTGCAGGCCCCGCTGTAAAGGCGGGCGGTCGTCGGCGGGGGATTGGAAGTAAAGGCTCTGCCGGTTTCCCAATCCTCCTCCACGCAGACGATGCCGGAGTGCCGCTGGGTCGTTTAGTGGGTACTCCGGTCCTAGTGGACCGGGGAGTCCCATATACCCTCCCCATCCCCCAATGGGGGGTCATGCGTTTTTCCCAGCGTCAAAAAAAAAAACAGGTTGGGTTGGGTTGGGCGGGTCTGGGTTTATCCATTAGTAGTTGCTATGCCTAGCTTGCGTGCTTCGGCCGCTTGTTTTGGATATAGCCAGGCCTTTCTTACTCGGCTCTGGGAGCGAGTAGGGAGGCGTATGGTCTTGAGGGAGAGCGCAGGTCGTGTAGATCCTCAAGGCAAGTCTGGTGGGGTCGGCCTTCTCGCGGTTGCTGCCCGTTATTGGTATATTTCCATCTGAAATATACCAATAACGGGGAAAACTTGCGCGACTGCACGCCGATAGTACACCCGCTATACGAGGAGGAGGATCCCTGTCCAGAGCCAAGAGGACACTATCAACGAAGCTTATATGGCTAAATGCAAATCTCTGCAGGTGGCCATTGCACAGGCCAAGGAAGAAGCGTGGGATGAGTGGTTGGGGATGCTCGACATTATCATTACATTTATCCTTCCTTGGGGAAGACCGTATAAAGTGGTACGACAAAAACAGCTTCTATACGAAGTGGTGGGCGCTCTGTTTCCTCAACGGGATGAGTGATTGTCACCACCAATGGGTGATCCACAGCCAGAGAATGAGATGGACACGGTCCCTCCAGTGACTGAGGTAGAATTTGGGGTGGCTGTTCTAAAACTTCGGTCGAAGAATACCGCCCCGGGTCCAGACGGCGTGCCAGGACGAGCTTTAGTGCTTGCACTGGGAGAGATGGGTGAGAAGGTAAGAGCCCTCTTCACTGCGTGCCTGGAGCAGGGTCGGTTTTTGCAGGCGTGGAAGACGGGAAAGCTCGTACTTCTTCGGAAGGATGAGCGCCCGGCTGAATTGCCGTCAGCTTATCGCCCCATTGTCCTGCTCGACAAGGTGAGCAAGCTCTTTGAGCATGTGCTGGCCTCTCGCTTAGTCGAAAGCCTGAAATCGGGGCTGCACGACGCGCAGTTTGGCTTCCGCCGGGGCCGATTTACGCTCAGCGCAATCGCGCGGGTTAGGGATCTCGCCGAGGAAGAGGTTTCCAGGGGCGGAGTGTTGTGGGCAGTATCGCTGGACATCTCCAACGCCTTCAACACTCTCCCATGGGAAACAGTGAAGGCAGCGCTGCAGTACCACGGCGTACCACGATATTTGCGGGCAGTCGTGTCCGACTACTTAAGCGGTAGGGCGGTTGAATTCCCAACCAAGGATGGCTGGGGGAGGAGAGCGATGTCGTGCGGTGTCCCACAGGGTTCGGTCCTCGGGCCGCTCCTGTGGAACATCGGCTTCGACTGGGTGTTGCGCGGAGCCACGTTACCCTGAGTAAATGTAACGTGTTACGCGGACACGTTGACACGCTCGTGACGGCCCGTGGAGGGACTCATCGGGAGGCGGCCCACCTCGCTACGGCGAGCGTTGCCCAGATGATCCACAGAATCCGGGCTCTAGGCTTGGAGGTGGCCCTCCATGGGCCCCGGAATGCGCCACCGCTAAGATCGGCGATAATAGTTGGGGGAACTTCCATAGCCGTTGGGTCGACGATGAAGTATCTTGGAATCGTCCTCGACGGCAGATGGAAGTTCGACGAACACTTCCGGCGTTTGGCCCCTAGGCTGTTGGCTGTAGCTGGAGCGTTAGGAAGGATTCTCCCAAATATAGGGGGTCCGGGAGGTGCGTGCCGGCGCTTATACAATGGCAAAGTACGCTCAATGGCGCTTTATGGTGCACCAATATGGGCAAACGCTCTGAGCGCTCGAAACGTGCCACTGCTGCGTCGCCCGCAGCGGGCGATGGCACTAAGGGCAGCTCGAGCGTACTGTACTGTATCACATACCGGTGCTTGTCAGCTTGCCGGTGCCCCGCCGTGGGAGTTGGAGGCGCAGGTGCTTGCGGACAGGTACTGGCGTAGCGTGGAGGCAAAAGAGGCGGGTGACCGTCCGCATCCGCGTGAGATCGCGCAGTGGGAAGTAGAGGCACGCGACGATCTCTTCCGGAAGTGGACGGTGCGACTTGAAATCCCGGGGGCTAGCCGGGAACTAGTGGAGGCAGTTCAACCAATCCTCAGAAGTTGGGTCGAACGCAAACACGGTGCGCTTACCTATCACCTGGCGCAGATGCTGACCGGACACGGTTGTTTCGGCAAGTATCTGTGCGAGGTGGTGGGTCGAAAGCCGTCAACGGCGTGCCACCACTGTGGAGTGGGTGTCGTAGATACGGCACAGCATACGCGTGAAGAGTGCCCAGCTTGGGCGGGGTCTCGAGCTGCCGTATCTGCAGTTGTTGGGCGGGACTTGTCGTTGTCGGCCCTGGTTAACGCCATGACCGACAACGAAGAGGCATGGAGTGCGGTCACAACCTTCTGCGATAGAGTAATCTCGCAGAAGGAAGCGGCGAAACGGGAGCAGGAGCAAGATCCAAACTCCCTCCCGATTCGCCGCAGACGACATGGCCGGCGTCGCTTGGCGTATGTAGCGCGAATGCCGCCATGAAGGATCTGGGGGTCTATCACTCGCATTGTAAGGTCCTGAGCTGGAAGGCGCCTTTAGTGTTCTGAGGTGCCTTAAGTGGAGTAGGAGCAGGGCTTTTCAGCCCCTCCCTATGAAGATGGGCCCGACAGGGCAGACGAAACGCTGACGGGGCCGCGGTTCGAGCTATAGCTTTCCCGTGACCTTGCCGACGCGAATGAGTAGGAACACCCAGGTGGTTTTAGTCGGTATGGCTTTTAGCTGAGTCCGACATATCCTTTCCGCCCCCCCCGGCGGGAAGGAATCCATAAAGGATTTCCCCTGGTAAAACAAAAAAAAAATAAGGTTGGGTTGGGTCTGGGTTTATCCTTTAGTAGTTGCAATGCCTAGCTTGCGTGCTTCGGCTGCTTGTTTTGGATAAGTCCAGGCCTTCCTTACTCGGCTGTGGGAGCGAGTAGGGAGGCGTATGGTCTTGAGGGAGAGCGCAGGTCGTGTAGATCTTCAAGGCAAGTCTGGTGGGGTTGGCCTTTTCGTGGTTGCTGCCCGTTATTGGTCTATTTCCATCTGAAATAGACGTAACTGAAACCACCAGGCGCCGGCACTCTGTCGGTGGGGTAGGATTTGGGCGGGTGGGTGGGTTGGGGGGGGGGGGGGGCATGATTTAAATGGGAGGGAGTTAGAGTTGGCTGGGGTTTGAGTGGTGGGAGGGGGGTTTGGTTGGAAAAGGGGTTTAGTTAGGAAGAAGGGCTGGTAGAGCCGTCTCCAGTGTGAGAGGCACTGCTGGTGCGGTGTTGTCTTGCCTGGTCTTTCGTGAGTCGGCTGTACGGGTCAGTTTCCTTGTGGGATTCCGGGCGGACCACTGCCAAGCGGGGCGAGCGTGCCCTTTTCAGGGCTCGCTGATAGGGGAGCTCACCCCTGAAAAAAGAGACGACGATGTGGAGCATTGGAGTTAGAAAACATGGATCAAAGCAGCTGTAAAAATGGTCCCCAGGTGGGTCCCCGAAAAGGGGAATCCCACTCCTCCACTTCAACCGGAGTGGAGGACTGCCCCTCGTACTCTGGGGGGGGGGGGGGGGGGACAGCAACTGCTTCGTAGGCCGGCGTTCCGCTGGCCTTCGTGAACACGACAAAGGCAAATATGAACTGGACTCCGAGATTGCTCACGATTTGGATAATGACGGTATGGAGTAGAGGGCGCGGTAGAGAGTGGAAGCGCTGAGAAGGAGTGTGACACTTTGGTGCCAGGGACCTTGACTCGTTGCGGAATGCGAAGGGCAGGTTCATAAAGGGCCCTTCTAAGGGCCAACCAAAAGGCCCTTCTCAGGGCCAACCGAAAGGCCCTTCTCAGGGCCAACCCGACAAAGGCACATCGTTTGCGTCGGGATCTGCGGCAGGCCATTATGGCAGGGCGGATGAATTGACGGACTCCGACGAGTCCGTCACGTCTGGGTCGGACGCTGGTTCGACGGCGACAGCCATTGGGCAAAAGCGGAAGCGGGCCTTGATTGATTGATTGAAAATTCTTTATTGCACAAAATACATAAATCTGTACACAGGCGAACTTAATGCTAGCAAGCATTCTCTTCCAGTTAACCTTTGCGTAGTGTTGAAAAAATATTTTTGTAGGTAGTGCATGACATAATGTAGCAGGAAAAAAAAATTATAATTAAAAAATAAGACTAAGATATATTGAGAATACAAACGAAACATCAAATATATATAGAGTATTTTCAATAAACGTACTTTCAAATATTACATCTCAATAAACACTAGTTGAAAAATAATAGATAAACTAATAAATAGGTAGTTACAATAAACCTAAATAAACTCATATGATATAAAGATAACAGAGTGGACAAATGACAGAGTATCTACAGGAAACCACTCATTTTGTAGGCTTCGTTCATGAGAGTGAGGTAGTGCTTGCACACTTTGGATCTGAAAACCTCAATAGATGAAACATGCCGAATCTCGTGCGGAATACTACTCCATAGTCGGATAGCAGTAATGGTGAAAGAGTTAGAATAGCAGGTTGTGTTGTGTTAAGGAGTTATTAACTGGAGAAGTTGTGTGGAACGTACAAGACGGTCTGCAGCATAGAGGGTAGAAAACCGCTCTTTGAGGTAGTTAGGTGATTTGGGGTCATGTAGGATGTTATAAAGTAGACATAGTATATGTACATCCCGACGCTCTCTGACCTCGAGTTACTGTAATTGAGCGCGGAAAGCAGACACGTGATCATATTTCCTCAAACCATGGATGAAACGTATGCAGAGGTTTTGCAAACGCTCCAGCTTGTTCAACTCATCCTCTGTAGCATCGGAATAAGCGACATCGGCATAGTCTAGAATGGGAAAAAGCAGTGCGTTCACCAGTGTCCTCTTTGCAGATTGAGGCAGAAAGTTTTTCATCAAGTTCAGGGAATGCATGCTTCCATACATTCTCTTACTAACCTGAGCAATGTGACGGTCCTATGATAGGTCGTTAGTGATATACAGACCAAGGTTTTTTACCTCTGTGCAGTATTGTAAGGGAGAACTATTGTATCTGACTGGGGGGAGGGAACTAATGTCTAGTCTGGAAATGTGATACATACTACCAACAATCATAACTTGTGTCTTAGTAGGATTTATAAGTAGACCATACTTCTGGGTCCACTCATACACAGCACTGAGGTCACTGGTAAGGTCTTCAATACCACGTACCACCAGATAGGGTTCAAAACTCAGGTATAGTTGGACGTCATCCGCGTACAGATGGTATGATGAGAAGCCAATGTTCGATACTAGAGTGTTAATGAAAATGGAGAAAAGGAGGGGTGAGAGAACACCTCCTTGAGGGACGCCCGCATCAACACAGCACCAGTCCGAGGTGTTCTCATCAATCCTGATACACTGCTGGCGCTCGCAGAGATAAGAACTGAACCAAGTGATAGCAGATTGTGATAAGTTTAATGATCGCAAGACAGCCAGGAGTATGTCGTGATTGACACAGTTAAACGCACTACTGAAATCAAGTAAGACAAGCAGAGTAAGTTTACGGTCGTCAATAGCAGCTCGTATGACGTCAGTTATCTTAATGAGTGCAGTGGAAGTACTATGCGAGGAACGAAAACCAGACTGAAAAGAGGAGAGAAGATTATTTTTATGAAGAAAGGAGGAGAGTTGGCGGTGAGCTACTTTTTCGACAATTTTTGAGAGAAAAGGTAAAATAGAGATGGGTTTGTAGTCTTTAACACCGGTTACTACTGTCTTCTTAGGTATGGGGATTACATAAGCTTTCTTCCATGTTGAGGGGAAACAGTTATTTGTAAGGGAGAAGTTTATGATGTGGGTGATGCAACTAAGAATTATGTCAAGGTCAGAAATTTACGGCCAATGCTATCGATTCCAACCGCCTTGGTACTGATGCCCGTGGTGATTTTTCGAACCTCAGCTTCGTTAACGACCTCAAAACAGAAGGAAGTATAATTGTCTAGTGGCAATCGGGATAAGAACGCAATTGTATCCTCTTTCACGCGCTTGTTTATTTTGAAAGGAACAGTTGAAAAGTGCCGGTTTAGTTCATTTACATCAGCAGATGGATCGGCAGCACGTTTGCCTTTACCAAAGCCGAGGCCATGGAGTATCTTCCAAACGGCGTTTCTGAAGGACGGGTCCGGCTTCTCAGACTCGCCAGTCAAGGGGAGCAAAACCAAGCGGAAAGCAAAGGCCAAAAAGCGCTCCGCCGTTACAGCCCTTGCTGACACCCATGACGTGGGTCTGGTCGACGCGCAGCGCCAGCTGAACTTGGCTCGGCAGACGCAGTTTCAGCAGAACCTAGAGGAGCAGGTCGCTGCTAAGGAACAGCGGGCGCGCGCTTTGCGGGCCAAGTCCGGGTACGGTGCGTCCTGCGTACTGTATGCGGACCATTCCCTAACCGAGCTGGAGCGCATGGCTCAGGAGGACGCGGAGGAAATAGTGGTGGTTGCCTCTAAGTCCTCGAACTTAAAGGGGACTCTCCAAAAGTCTCTGAAGTGCAGAGCCGCGAGCATGCGCGGTATCGTCCGAGAGCTCGTGCAGCGCACAGAAACGGAGGAGACGCGGCAACTGCAGGCCTGCTACTCCCATCGCCACTCCTTCCGGCCCGTCCCAGGCGACCGGCAAGGGAAAGGGGAAAGGGAAAAAGTCGGCCCCCAAGCCCGCCGCTGCTGCCCCCACAGACAAAAGGTCTTCAGCCGGTGAAAGGAAGCCTTTGGTTCCTCCCAAAACTGCGGCCGTCGTAGAGACACTCACTGCGGAGGCTGCGGGGCGGGGTGAGACGTACGAGTCTGTCCTCAAGCGGGCTCGTACCAACGTCGATCCCACTAAACTAGGGATCGGAGCAGTCGCGTACCGCCAGACCCAAGCCAGGGCTCGAATCTTCGAGTTCCCGGGGGCTCAGGGTGGCGCCAACGCGGACCTCTTCGCTAGCAAATTGCGAGAGGTCATCGCGGACGCGGCTAAGGTCGTCAGGCCCGTTAGGTCTGCGGCTTTGGAGGTGACCGATCTGGATGACTCGGTCACCAAAGAGAAGGAGGTGGCGGCGATCGCAGCAACAGGGTGTTGTGGCGTCACAGAAGTGCAGAGTCGGGACATTAGGCCCGGCCGCGGCGACATGGGCACTATCCGCCTTGAGTGCCCCGTCGCCGCGGCTAAAGCCGTCCTCGCCAAAGAGCGGCTTTCTGTAGGGTTTAGTTCCTGCAGAGTCCGGGCGCTTGAAGATCAGCCTCTTCACTGCTTCAAGTGCTTTGGAGTCGGGCACACGCGGGCCCTCTGTCCGTCCAAGGTGGATAGGACGGACAGCTGCTACCGCTGCGGCAAGGAGGGGCACAAGTCCGCCTCCTGCAAGGTTGCCATGCCACACTGCGCAGTGTGCGCTGCCAGTGGCCGCCCAGCGGGTCACATAATGAAGGGGAGGAACTGCAATCCTCCCCCTAAGAAGGGCAAAGCGCAGGCACCAAGCCCGCCTGCCGCTGCAACCGCCGCCCCTGAAGCGGAAACCCCGGCGGCCGATGAGGGAAGTGCGATGTCCGATTGATGGATAGGGTCGAGCGTCGCATCCTCCAGGCGAACACCAACCACTGCAAGGCAGCCCAGGATCTGCTGATGTAGGCCATGGCCGAGTGGTTGGTGGACGTGGTGGTTGTCTCTGAGCCGTACTCGGTCCCCGCACGTTGGCTGGGTGATCGGGAAGGCTTGGTGGCATTGGTGTCGCGGTATTCCACAGACTCCCCTCCCCTCTCGCTTTTAGAGAGGGGACCGGGATACGTGGCCGCCACGTGGGGGGATATAGCTCTTATGGGGGTCTATTTCTCCCCAAACCGCCCTATATCGGATTTCGGGAATTTTCTCGAAATTCTCACCGCAGTCGTCGGTAGGGCGGCACCACGCCAGGTCGCCGTATTGGGCAACCTGAACGCTAAGTCGGCGGCCTGGGGCAACCCGGCCGCCACTTGTAACGTTCGCGGACGAGCCGTCGAGTTTTGGGCGGCCTCGTCTGGCGTGTCCCTTCTAAATAGAGGGACAGTTCACACGTGTGTGCGGCAGCGGGGAGGGTCGGTGGTCGATGTCTCGTTTGCCACCCCTGCACTTGCCGCCCGAGTTGTTGACTGGCGGGTCGAAATGGTGGAGACCTTGTCGGACCACCGATATGTGCGGTTCGACACCTCCACCCAGAGCCACCGGGGGATGGTCCGCTCGGGCCAATCTCCCTTTCCGCGATTCTCGCCTTCTCGCGGTTGCTGCCCGTTGTAGGTCTATTTCCATCAGAAATAGACGTAACTAAAACCACCAGGCACTGGCACTTTGTCGGTGGGGTAGGGTTGGTGAGCTTGGGTTTCTGTGTTGTGGGGTTTGGACTTAGTTGGGACATTCCAATTCCTTATCTGCTGAATAGGGTTTGGAATGTAGGGGGGAATAGTGATAGGTAGGAGGATATCTTCTCCGCACGTCCCTCTGAGTAGAAGAGGGCGTAGTGGATGAGGATGGGACGGGCAAGCCGTCTGTGGGGGGATCCAAGGATTCGTCTGATGATTCTGGCTGGCATTGCTGGTGTGGTGTCGTCCGGCTTGGTTTCCCGTGGGTCGGCTGTTTGGGTCAGTCTCCTCGCGGGGTCCCGAGTTGGACGGCGCTTTTCTGACGGGCCGCGGTTCGAGGTGTTTAGTCTTCATAGGCTAGCTGGAGGAGAGGAGTCGGGCCTTGGCGTGCACTCACCCTGCCGCCGGGAAGGCAGTGGGAGTTTCTTCCCTGCCACCGGCTCAAAATCGTAATCCCGCCATATGGCCGCAGTCATGTTTTGTGGTCTGCGCGGGACCGATAGGCCTTGGCTTGGTCGCCCGGGCTACGAGGAAGACAACCTCTATAAAAAATTACTCGAAGATAAGCGGCGGCGCGGCGTGAGGTCTGGAAGGCTGAACGGATTTTCAGTCGCTACTGCGTCCCCCGCCAGGGAATTGTTGCTCCCCTGAGCGGGTTACGCTAGACTTCCCCGGTTACAGTGGGCACTGTTCGGGGCGACCCACCCTTCCCACTTACTCGTGGGATCTTTGTATGAATATTGAAACTTTCAAAAACTCTAGGTTAAGGATGACGGTCGGGTGCGGTGACGAAGAGGAGTTAGAAAGCGCTTCGGCGCATAGTGACGATGGTAAGACGCTTACGTCTGACGTAACGGTGCGTCCATTGCGTGATGCAAAGGGCAAGTTCAAAAAACGCCCTTCTCAGGGCCGTCCAAAAGGCCCTTCTCAACACGACTCTGACGTATCAGACGTAGCGTCTGAATTGGATGTGACAAGCGGCGTAAAAACCGCAATTGGGAAAACGAGTGGCCGGTTGCGGCCGTCTTCTTTGTTCTTCGTGCCTGAAGGTTTAGACTCAGACACGGAGACCGAGGGTACGGCGGCTGCCAAGGTAAACTCGGCAAGGAGGGGAAGAGGAAACACCGCCAAGGCGGGATCTTCGCGAGCGGATTTCCTCAAGCCTGCTCCGGTGCCGCTAGATGGCGAACTGGAGGACGTACTGCATCGCAGGCAGTATGAGAGAAAGAAGAAGGGGGCGGGTGCTGGTTCGAACCTCGCGACAGACACGGGCAACGAGTCCGATGTCATCGTGAGGGCTGATGATATCAGCACGCTGAACGCCCAAGAATTGAGGGCGCACGCGGGCAAAGTGCTCGCTGGCATTTTGGAGGTGGCCAAGAAGTCTGGCAACCTGAAGGGCGAGTTTGTGGCTCGCCTGAAAAGGTCCGCATCGGCCCTTAGGGAGATTGTGGACGCTCTGGCAAGCAGAAGCGAGGCAGAGGAGACACGGCGCCTAAGGGCGGAAAACAGCCGCCTGTGACTCGAAGTGGAGTCGTGCAAAGCGGAGTTGAAGGCGCTGCGTCGCGGCTTCAATGAAGCCAAGTCGGAGGTAGCTGCGGCTAACACCGCCGCCGCAGTGGCCACTTCTGGAACGCGGGCAACACCCTTGGCTGGGCTTGGGGCGGAGGAACTACTCGAGGAGCTGAAGCGGTCCTTGACTAGCACGATTGGGCAAATGCTCAACGCCAGTCTTGCTGGGATCGAGGACCGGCTTCTGCCAGCCCCGATAGTTCGTCCGTCATTAAGAGCGGACGCCAAGAAGGCGGCGGCAGCTACTGCCGCCAAGCCTGGGACAACGCCTGAGCCGCCTCGTAAGTCCGCCGCCAAGGCGGATAAGCGAGCTGGTCAAGGCTCAAAGATGGCTGTCACTCCCACAGTGGCACCAGTAGCAGACCCATCAAATCTTGGGCGGACCAAAAATGCTACTGAAACTGGACAATCCGCCGTCCCCGAAGCGGAAACGTGGGTCACAGTGACCAAGAAGGGAAAAGGGAAGAGAAAGGGGAAGGGCCAATCCTCTGCACCGGTAAATGCCTTTTCAGCTCGGGCTGCTGCCGCTGCACCAAAGTCGAAGGCTAACACCAAGCCCAAAGTAGTGTTGAGGGCCCGTAAGACGGCGGCAGTTGTGCTGTCGTTGCAACCTGAAGCCGCAGAAAAGGGGGTCACATACGGGGCCGTCCTCCAGCTGGCGCAGGATAAGGTCGATTTTCAGGAGCTGGAGATTGACCGGCTCCGCTTTCGCCAGACGGTCACGGGAGCCAGGCTACTGGAAATATCTGACTCCCAAAACTCTGAGAAGGCGGACAGACTCGCAGAGAAACTCCGTGGAGCTCTGTCCGAGGTAGCCAACATCGCCAGGCCCGTGAGATCTACCAGTTTGAGCATCACGGGTCTGGACGATGCAGCCACGAAGGAGAAGTTGGCGGCGGCGGTCGCAAAGGCAGGTGGCTGCGACCTGGCTGCAATAAAGGTGGGCGAAATTCGCCGCGGCTTTGGCGGCACCGACTCCACCATTGTGACCTGTCCGATCTCGGCAGCCAAAGTGCTGTCGAGAATGAGTAGGCTTTTAGTCGGATGGAGTTCGGTGCGAGTGGTGGCCTTGGAGGAGCGTCCTATGCGCTGCTTCAGGTGCATGGGGCTGGGGCACACGCGCCCTCAGTGTCCAGCATCGGCCGACAGAGGGGACCTGTGCTTCCGGTGTGGAAGGACGGGCCATAAGGCGGCCAGCTGTGTGAAGGCCACCCCGCGCTGTGCGATATGTGCGGAGGCGGGAAAGCCTTCTGGGCACGTAATGGGGGGGGGGGGGGGGGGGGGGGGGGCGCAACTGCGTTCCCTCAAAGACGAAGGGCAAGGCCGCTAGGACCCAGGCCAATCCTGCAGCTGTAAGCGAAGTCGCGCTGGAAGTCGCTTGCCCGGTGGTGAGCGAGGAAGTTGTGATGTCTGACTGATGGATCAATACAAATACAAATACAAATGTTTTATTTCCATAACTTGTGTTACAATATCTTAACTAGTAGTTGAAACCTCCTTTTAAGTAAATAATACCTGTATTAGGAGATTTCGCTCTTCCGTAATATGAAAAATAGGCGTAACTTATAAAACAAGAAAAACATTTAAGGTTTATAAATCAAATACATAATCCAAAAAGCAATGAATTTAAAATCCACTACTAACATTATAAATATACTTATCTTATATAGGTAATATTGTACACTGAAAAAGTATGTGTGAGTGGGCGTGAGTGTGTGTGTGTGTGTGTGTGATGGCGTGTGTATGAGAGCGCGTGAGTAGGTGCATGAGTACATGTATGTGAATGTATGTGCGTGAGTATTTGAATGAGTATAGTGTTTGTATTTGGGCGTAATAAAAAGAAAAGAATGTTGGAACATTGCAGGTGCTTCTATGTGACGGTGATGGTAGGAAGGTGTGAGATTAGTTTTTCGACTCGAATTAATATTAGTACTAACTACTTAACAACTTACTTAACTTATACTACTTAACAATTTCTAAAAGTGTCTCTGTCTCGTCGTAATTTAATGATATTAGCCATTCGGAAACAATTTTTTTAAATTTGTGATTATTCATTGGATATATATTCAAAGTTTTATTTATTTTATTGTATAGGTGAGTAGACTGTCTGGTATATTGTCGTGTTGCGAAAGTTGTTTTGACATTTAGTATATTAGTTACATTAGATATTCTTTTTTAAGTTTTGTAGGGTCATATTCCAGGGTTTTATGAAGTTTTAATACCGAATTGAGCACATACACATTTCTTACGGATAGTGTTTCAGAGTATGAGTATAGAATATCTGTGGGGTATAGGTATGGTTTAAAATACATTACTTTCAGCAGTGACCTTTGAGCTCTTTCAAGATCTAAGAACTTAGTTTTTGTTGCACCTCCCCAAATTGGTATACAGTATGATAAGATAGACTGCGCTAATGCAACATATATCTGCTTAAGAAGTTTTTGTGGTGCTACATGTCTTAAGTTCCTAAAAATCCATATGAGTTTTCTAGTTCTATTCATGAGCAATTCTAAATGTGCGTGCCATGATAGCCGCTGGTCTATTAAAACTCCCAGATACCTAGTTGACTCTACTTTGCCTATATTTGGGCAGGTACATGAAAGTTGATCATTCAAATTACAGTCGTGTATCCTAATATTGAAAAAGGATTCTGGTTGAGTACGATTGTACATAGTAAAACAGATAAAGTTCGTTTTAGCAATATTAAGTGTAAGTAGATTCTGTTTTAGCCATTTACCAATCTTTACGAGCCCTTTTTCCGTTTTACTTTTAACATCATTCCATGAGTTGCCAGAAAAAACTATGGCAGTGTCGTCTGCATATGAATAAATTTTACCGTCCTTCATTTCCAGATCGCATAGGTCGTTTATGTATGTCAGGAATAAGGTAGGTCCTAACACACTACCCTGTGGAACTCCATACTTTATGGACACTTCCTCACTTACAACCTCGCCAATCTTAACCCTTTGCTTACGTTCGTGGAGGTAATCTGTCAACAATGCCAAAGGAGTGCCTCTTATGCCAATTTTTTCTAGTTTGAGAATAAGAATGGGGACAGAGACGGTGTCGAATGATTTTTTTAGGTCTAGAAATACTGTTATGCATTTTTTTCCTCTATCCACATTATCAACTATGATACTTCCTCCAGACGAATCTCAACCACTGCGCCCAGGCCCAAGACCTGTTCATGCAGGCCCTGGCGCAGTGGCAAATAGAAGTGGCGGTAGTGGTGGAGCCGTATTACGTCCCCTCTTCCCATCCCTATTGGACCGGGGACCTGGACGGATCCGTTGCCATTGTGGGCCGATCGGGTGGTTCACCCCTCTCAGTCAAAGAGAGGGGTTTTGGATACGTGGTGGCGCAGTGGGGAGAGTATGCTGTAGTGGGCACATACTTCTCCCCCAACAAAACTGCTGCGGAACTGGAGGTCTTTGTGGACCTCTTGGCCGCAGCGGTACGAAGACAGGCGCCATGTCGGATCCTCCTTCTAGAGGATCTGAACGCCAAGGCCCGGGATTGGGGCAACCCCTCAACTGACTCTCGCGGGGAGATTGTCAGGGAGTGGGCGGTTGCCACGGGACTGACCCTGCTCAACTGAGGGTCGGTCCACACGTGTGTGCGACACAACGGGGGTCCGTGGTGGACTTATCGTTCGCCAGCCCGTCTGTCGCTGCACGTGTCCGGGCCTGGAGGGTGATGTCGGAGGTGGAGACTCTCTCGGACCATAAATATATAAGGTTCGATATATCCATCTCCCACAACGCGGGAGGGTCTCGGTGCGTGGCTCGAGCGGATTTCCCGCGCTGGGCCGCCAGCCGGCTCGATGCCGAATTGGCAAAGGAGGCGGCGATCGTCCAGTCGTGGCTTCCTGCTCCCACGCACCAAGACGTCGATATCGCTGCTGGCCGTTTCCCCGGAGCGGTAACGGCCGTTTGCGACGCGCCCATGCCGAGGTCGCGGGGCCACCCCGAGCGCCGCGAAGTATACTGGTGGTGCTCAGAGATCGTGGAGCTTCGGGTTGCCTGCTCGGCGGCACGGCGCTCCTACACCCACTGTAGGAGGCGGCGTCATGGCCAGACCGATGAACAGCTATCGGCCGAAGAGCTGGAAGCTGAAGGCCAGCTGCACGAGGCGTACCGCGTCGCCAAGCGTGAGATGAGGCTGGCTATTGTCAGGGCCAAGTCACAGGCGTTTGGCGAATCTCTGACCAGCCTGGACAGGGATCCTTGGAGGCGTCCGTACAAGGCAGCTCGGAAAATGTTCCGGTGCCGGGCGCCCCCAGTCGCGGAGTCCATGGAGCCAGAGCTCCTGGACAGGGTGTTGGGCGGGCTCTTCCCCGACAGAGACCCTACCTACACCCCCCCGCCAATGGCGATTGCCGTCTACTTCCCCGAGGAGTTAGACTCGGCCTCCATCCCGCCTGTGTCAGAGGTGGAGATGGCGGTAGTGGTCGATCATTTACGGGGCAAGAAGACGGCGCCTGGCCCAGACGGGATCCCAGGGCGGGTCCTAGGACTCGCCCTAAAGAAAATGAATATATGGCTTCGGGAACTCTTCAGTGCGTGCCTCACGTCGGGGCGGTTCCCGAAGCCCTGGAAGGACGGACGATTGTGCCTGTTGCGGAAGGAGGGACGACCTGTCAACTCGCCTTCCGCATACAGGCCAATAGTGCTGCTGGATGACACGGGCAAGCTGTTTGAGAGAGTGGTGGCTTCTCGTGTCATCCAGCACCTGGAAGGGACTGGGCCTAGCCTCTCAGAGGCCCAGTACGGTTTCAGAGCGGGGCGATCTACAGTGGATGCCCTGCTCTGGCTCAAAGAGTGGACGCAGACGACGGTCGGTGTGGGGAAGAAGGCGTTGGCTGTCTCACTCGATATAGCCAACGCCTTAAACAGCCTCCCACACAAAACGATACAGGAAGCGCTCCGCTATCACGGAGTGCCCTCGTATCTGCGGAGGCTGTTGAAGGATTACCTCCAAGACCGCGAGGTCCTGGTGGTGGGACGCGACGGTTTGAGGCGCCGTCGCATCTCTTGCGGGGTTCCACAAGGGTCGGTATTGGGCCCGCTGCTGTGGAACGTGGGCTACGACTGGGTGCTCCACGGCACACTTCCCGCAAGTGTGCGGGTCGCAAGCTACGCGGATGACACCCTAGTCGTCGCCAAGGGAAGGGACCTCGGGGAGGTGACGCGGTTGGCCACGGTGGGTACAACTCTCGTGGTCGACCGCATACGCACACTGAGGCTGGAGGTCGCCCTTTCCAAGACCGAGGCCCTGCTGTTTCATGGGCCTCGAGGAGGACCCCCTCCAGGTACGCGGGTGCTACTGGATGGAATTTCAGTTACTGTTGGGACCCAGATGAAATACCTGGGTCTCATTCTAGACGGGAGGTGGACATTTGGGTCCCATTTTACAGGGTTGGCCCCGAGAGTTGTGGGGGCTGCTGCCGCTTTGGGGAGGCTGCTGCCAAACGTGGGTGGCCCGAGCGCCAACTGCCAACGTCTGTACTCCGGAGTAATCCGAAGTATGGCCATGTATGGGGCACCCGTCTGAGTGGACGCCCTCAATCGCCGTAACAAGACCCTGTTGCGACGTCAGTAGGGGAGTATTGGGGGGCCTGCATCACATCTCTCTCGCTTCGCTCGAGCGATGTGATGCAGGACCCCCAACCCTCTTATGGTAATCTGTTTGTGACGCGATTTGCACCGGCGCGTTCGACCAACAGCGATGCGCGATGCAAATGATGCAAACTTGCGAGAGTGATGTGAGGCAGCTCCCCCCCTCTTCCTATGGTAATCTGTTTGTGTCGCGATTTCCACCGGCGCGTTCGACCCACAGCGATGCGCGATGCAAATGATGCAAAGTTTTAGTGCGCTGTAATATTTTATCACACCTGACAACAATTTTGTTACACGATATTTTATCGACATGGCACTGTGTAGCTAAGGATACTTTGTTTTGCTTATCAAAGAATGATAATAATGTTATGTTCAGTTTACAACACAGTTAAGAAAATTATGAAAGAGAATGGTAACTTTAACATTAGGCATTTCCTACCAAATAGGTAATAAATAACACAGGTCTGCGGTGAAAAAGTTAATTAAATAATTTCATATCAAACGTGTAGATGTTGACCAATATATTGCAAAAAATAAGCTTTGTTTTAATGTAGCACGACACATTTTTTTTGCATCTTGATAAAATATTGTTTAGGAAATGTTAGACATGTATAAAACTTATAGGCTATTATATAATAAGAGTTTAAAATATCATTTATTGAAATCTCACATGAAGTGTTTTCCTAATAATCTAGGAGAAACAAGGTGAACGGTTCCGTTAAGATATAAAATAAATATAAAGAAGGTATCAAGGTCATTGGGACGTTAATAATTGATGGTGGAATATTGCTGGAGGATGCAAAGAGATGAAGTAAAGAATCATAAACGAAAACATACAACACGCAGCTTTTTTTCGAAAACAACGTTATGATTGATCCTGTTTATTTGTATGTTTTGTTTATACTTTTGTCTTTTATATTGATCGCTATTTTTTTACTGAATAAAACTATGGAAAATATTCTCAAATTATTCTCATTCATTTATTTGTACTAAACACTGTCCACACGAATCTGGTAAGTTTGATGTGGTATATATCGTATGAATACCGTTTTATATTACTTTTAAGTCATTTATAACAAATAATAAGCGACCAATAAAAACTTTCCAAAAAAATATTTTGTAGACCTGTGTAATTATTTGGATTTTATTCAAGTCCTGGATTATTTTAAACGTGATAAGTACTTAGGACCTCCTTATAAAAATTTCGTCTCAGGTATCTGCGACAACTCGGCGCCGGGCCATAAATTTAAAAAGTAAGGCACCGATCACGGTAAGCGATCAATGTGTAATCGAATTTAATCTCTACTTGCGTAGTGAATAAAGTTGATTATGAATACTGTAACAAAGGTAACTTTATTAGAATTCAAATAAGAAATTAATGAAATGATGGATGTGTACGCGGTTTAATAAATCGATGTGATAAATAGCAGTGCATTACACAATTTGCTTACAAATTCTATTGTTCGACGATCAGTGAAGTGCCGTTTGGATCAGAGAGTATGTAAGTGTTTTTTATTACATAATTTTTTTCTAATTCTCTTCTAATAATCATTGAGTTTTCCTTATAAAATAATTATATATATTATTTGGTTACAAATACTGAATCTTTAATCATCTTTATGTATTCATTCCTTTCACTAAAGTCAAATAAGGCGTTCATTATTTTTATGTTGACTTTATTATAATAATGTGACTAATTATTGTGTTAATATGTCTCGAAGCTTAAAATCAGTCCAAATTAGTAATTTATCCAAACTGATAAACACTATAATTGCGAAAGTAACTCTGATGTCTGTGCGACTGTCTGTTCCGTTTCCCTTTTAACGGCTAAACGGCTGTACCGACCTTCATGAAATTTTGGTAGGGAGAGGGTTTGAACTCTGGGGACGGACATTGGATACTTTTTATCGTGATAAACTTTATTTTAATAGCCCTTTTGATTGTAACTTTTTTATTGAAAGTACCGAGCTTTATTAATCATTGATAATTATGACTTTTCAGGCCTGGTTGGTCTCAGAATCCGTTTTGGGCTGATGAGACTCAAATCTCAGATGAGGAGCACGCTGAGTTTGGAAGCGCACCTGCTGCTGCTCCGCTGAAAAAGGCCACCCAGGATAAGAAGGAAAACTCAGGAAAGCTACGACAAAACCTTAAGAGTTCTCTGATCTTTTGTTTACTGATATTTCTGTTGTGTAATTTTATTGTCTTATTTACAGCAATTTGGCAAAATTGAAATATTGAAAAATGGCAAAATTGAAATATTGAAAAATGCCAAAATTGAAATATTGAAAAACGGTAAAAATTTGAATATTGAAAAATGGCAATAATTTGAATACAGAAATATTGAAAATTTGATATATAGAAATTTTGATATATTAAAATACTTATTCAAACTGATCCGATCCAATCTTGAAGATTTTCTTCTAGCATCAGTAAAATATGTTATGTTAGTTTGAACTAGGCTAATATTAAATCATTTAAGTAATTACCTACTTCATACCTATATAAAGTAGACAATTTCTAAGCACTTATCAGTTATAAGTGAGGCAAAATGGTGTTTTGTAAGGAATGTAATATAAATGTGTCTCGCCTCTCTTCACATAAGAAAAATAGTATTCATAAATCAAATTGTTTGATCAACTCTGAGTTTCCAAATGTACAGATCATCGCTAGCGCATTTAAATCTAGAATCGTAAGTTATAAAATAAATCCCGTGTCAAAGAATATAGTGCCCGAGCAGTTTTTAAACAACGCTTTTACATTAGTGTTTCAGTTAATTAAGAAGTCACTTAATCGACACAATGCTTTAAAAGTTAACATGGAACTTTTTGTGTCGTATTATTTACCTAAAAATGATGAAAAGGATATTAAGTCATTCAATGTACCATACACAAAAATTTATTTAAATTCTGATTTAACTACTTTTTATCAAGAATCTGTCGAGAAACTGATGACAAAGTGTTCAGAATTTGAACAGTCAGAATCTGGATGGGTCATAGATGGGTCATCGTAGTCATAGGGTCATTTATAATTAAATATTAACCAGTATAATCCATTAAGAGCAGGCTCATGTGTGAAACTGCCACGGGAAATTCAAAACACCAAGTCCTGTTTGAACATTCAGAACAGAGATGAACATTGTTTCTTATGGAACATTATTGAACATTTGTATCCAGCAAAAAATAATCCAAATAGAGTAACATCATATCCTCACTATAAAAATATTCTGAATACTTCAGGTATGACATTCCCTATGAGTTTAAATGACATTAAAATATTCGAAAACATGAATCCTCTCATTTCGGTAAATGTTTACGGTTTAGAAAAAAACTACCTTGTCTCAGGGCCACTTTATAAAACAGCGCGCCGTAAATTTACACATGTTAGCCTTCTTTTAATAGAAAATAATGGGAAGAACCATTTCTGTCTAATAAAGGATTTTGCAAAGCTTGTTCACAAACAACTTACACAACATAAATGTAAAATATTTTTGTGTGATGAATGCTTTATTTATTTTGAATCCGAAGATAAACTTGTAAACCATGATTGCGCCAGAGTTAAAACAGTTTTACCTGAACCAAGCAGTAAGTTGTATTTGTCGACGTGCAAGGATTCAAAAAGGATTATAATGATTTCATCATAAAAGAAATAGCGGTAAAATCTAGTCAACAGATAAATACTCTCTTATTTATGCCGCCATTTCCCTACGGAGAATTAACAAATACAGAAAAAAAAACAGGTTTGTTGGATAGAACGAAACAGGAAGATATTTTGGAATCAAGGATCTATACCATATTCTTATCATAAAAATTATATTAGAGGACTCATAAATAACAAAAATATTATATACGTTAAAGGTTTAGAAAAAGTGATGTGGTTAAAAAAATTTTTAGAAGATAACATGGATTATAATTTATGTATTTTTAATCTAGAGGATAAAGGTTGTCCTAGTTTGCTAGCTTTATATGAAGACTACAAGTCTTGCTTAGATGTGTATCGATGTGAGTATCACACTTCACATTGTGCTTTAAAAAATGTTTCTTGTATGCAAAAATGGTGCTTAGAAAATAAATGTGTTTAAAAAATATATATTTTGTTTTGAATTGTACCCACAATACCATGCAATTATACTACAACAGAACAATATTCCATCAGTTCATTTTGTGTAAGTGAACTGAATCAGTCAGTTCTGGTTCAGTCAACGGACTGGTAAATCAATTAGGTATATTTTAGCGCAGTAGTTTTAAGCCGATTGAAAAGCAGAACCAGTTTAGATCATCCAGATTAAATACAAGCGGTTTATGAAACAATAGCATAATGTTCCAGCAGATCATTTTGTGTAAGTGAACTGACTAATAACTGACTGGTAAATCAATTATATTTTACCGCAGTAGATTTAAACCGATTGAAAAACAGAACCAGTTAAGATCATCCAGATTAAATACAAGCGGTCTAAGAAACCTTAGCCTAAGTAGTTTTCGATTAGCGTGATTCGTTGAAGATTAGCGATGTCATGTAGAAGAATTGGAACGATCTGTCTAAACCAAGTGTGGCTGTGGTTAGCCGATTTCTATGACAGAATCAGTCCACAGTTTACCATAGGAGGATTGGGGGTCCTGCATCACATCGCTCGACCGAAGCGAGAGAGATGTGATGCAGGCCCCCCAATACTCCCCTACTGACGTCCGCAGCGGGTCATCGCGACGAGTGCGATACGCGGATACCGGATGGTGTCATGGACGGCAGCGTGCGTGTTGGCCGGGGATCCCCCCTGGGAGCTCCAAGCGGAGATCCTCGTCGAAGTTTACCACTTCGTGGCGGCGAGGAGATACCAAGGGGAGCCTCCAATATGGGAGGAGGTCACGCGCATGCAGAGGCAGGCGCGGGCCGCCTTGTTGCGGCGGTGGACGGAGGACCTGGCGCCACCGGTTCCGTCTTCAGACCCGCTCCGGCGTAGACGAACAGGAGCAAGGAGGAGGCGGTTTGCTCGCCTCCTCACTCCTCCTTCATAAATGGGGTCACTGGCTGCGAGTCGGGGGACTCACAGCCGGCTTGCACGACCTCGCACGTCGTTTTGAGGAGGGGTCTTTGTGAGAAAGGCCACCCCCCTTCATGCCGGGGTCTGGTTGCTCGCAACTGGACCGACCGCCGGGGCTGGGTGGTGAATGTTAGCGCGACCCCACCTTGCCCCACCTCGGCGGAAGGACTGCTCACCGTGGTGGTTTTAACCGGTGGTAGGAGAAAAAAAAAGGTTAGGTTAGTCAATCAGTCGGTCGATCAGTTGGTCGATCGGTTTTTCAATCGGTCGATCGGTTGGTCGATCGGTTTGTCGATCGGTTGGTCGATCGGTTAGTCGACCGGTTGGTCGATCGGTTAGCCGATCGGTTGGTAGATCAATTGGTCGATCGGTTGGTCGATCGGATGGTTGATCGGTTAGTCGATCGGTTTGTTGATTGGTTGGTCGATCGGTTAGCCGATCGGTTTGTCGATCGGTTGGTCAACATCGGTTTAACAGTTATCTCCATAGCCGCTACCAATATGTAAAGCTGTCTGCTAGTAATATTTCTCACAAAGTTGCTGTTGAGAGAGGAGTACCGCAGGGTTCTATCTTGGGGCCTATATTGTTTATTTTATATTTAGCGGATATAAGGTCACATATACATTTTTGTCAATATCATATATATGCAGATGATATACAGATCTATATCTCATGTAAGGCTTCTGAAATCGACAATGCTATTACAAAGCTAAACGCTGACTTGACGAATATAGCTTTATGGTCCGAAGATAACAGCCTATTGTTAAACCCCATTAAAACTAAATATTTAATCTTCTGAACCCGTTATCAATTAGCTAGTCTTAACCCCTCAGCGAGTGTTATGCTAATGAATGAGCCGATTGAGCGTGTCTACAAGGCAAGGAACCTAGGCTTGCAGATGGATTGCGACTTGCGGTTCGAGGATCACATCGCCGAATCTGTTAGGAACTGTTTTTATAGACTTAAGGTGCTGTACAGGATGAGGCCGTACATATCGGAGGAACTTCGTATACAGCTAGTGGAATCACTTGTCTTATCAAAATTAAATTACACTGATGTTGTTTTTGGTCCACGGCTTTTAACCAAAACGCAAAGACTTATACAACGCGTCCAGAATGCCTGTGCTCGTTTCTGCTTCGACATTCCGTTCAAAAGTCATGTAACACCCTACTTAAATGCACACTCTGTTTTAAAAATGAAGCATCGTAGGAAGCTTCACTTAGCATGCCTCCTGTTTAGTGTTTTAAAGCATGAGGCCCCTAAGTATCTCATTAACAGGCTAGAAAGTGCGTCAAGTTTGAGGTCCTGCGAGCCCCGACAGCGTTCGATGCAGCTCTTAACACAGCGTCATAAATCTACTGCTTTCCGAGGAAGTTTCCGCTACGCTGCATCGAAATGTTGGAATAATATTCCTCCGCCAATAAGGAACCTGCAGAGTGTTTATGGATTTAAATTAAAACTTAAAAATTATATGATCAACTGGCAGAAACAGCAGGAAAGGCTTTTACACGATACGAGTGCTATATAGTTGTTTGGGTTGATGTTATTGCTCTTATAAAATTAAGTTCGTCTAGGGTACCACAGAAGTATGTAAATAAGTTTAATTTAATTTTTTTATGTAAATTTCTTGCACACTTTTATTTATTTATTTTATTTAGTTTGTTTTTATTTGTTGTCTTATTTTGTTAAACATGTCCGCAACTAGTAAAATGGCCTTAACGGAAGACCAGCGCTGGTTGTTGCAACCAGCACATGCTGAGTTAAGGACCATTTTGCAACTATACTTTGTGCATAAGTACATTTGTTTTGTGTTATGTGCTTTTTTTACATTACTTGTTTTTTTTTAATTGTTTTTCTGTGTTAAATCTGTATGTTGCAAATAAATACACTGTCATACTCGCGTCGCGCACGCCAGGGTGTACGTACTAGCTCTCGGTCTACACTTAAAAAATAATTGATTATCGCGTAATAAAGTGAAAGCGCGCCGTATAGTTGTGTTCATCTTATTATAAACATCGAGTGTAATCATTATCTCGGCTTTAAACCAGATAAGTAACTAAATAAAGACAAAAATATATGTGCTGTGCTGTGCCTACCCACATCATAATAAAAAAAAAAACAAATTATACATACAGTGAATTCTTAAAAATAAACTTACTTGGCAACAATGGCTAAGTGTGGAGCCTGCGGCAAATACTCGTCCTCATCAGAATGTGTCAAATGCACAAAGTGCTCAGCTGCATTCCACCGCGCCTGCGTTTCACTTCCCGCCTCTGCCAACGTAAACGCTGCATGGCTATGCCCTGGATGCAAGGTTAAAGTTCCGAGGGAAGACAACTCCTCCACTCCAGTGAAGGGTATTGAGGCGACTTACAGTGTCGATCAGCAGCTGGCCTCCATCGCCGGCACCACGAGTGCCAGTAGTGCTCAAGGAACCATAGTTGACGATACACAGAGCACTACACAAGTGAAGGATGATTTGGCAACTGAGATCCGGGCTTTCCGAGTGGAGCTAAGTGCAGTCAGGACTGAACTGAGGGAAATGCGTTCTGAGCTTGCTGGTTTCCAGTCCTCAATAAAACTGTGCAATGACAGGATTGAAGGTGTCGAGGGCAGACTGTCGGTACTTGAGCAGAAATTTGAGGAAAAAGTTCCCAGTAATGTAGATGTTCTTGAGGATACGATAAGTGCACTAAGGGAGGAACTGAATACAAGAGACCAGGAGCTCCTGCTCAATGATGTCGATATCGCGGGAGTTCCTGAGGGCCAAGATGACAACTTAGTTCACATCGTCAAGCTCTTGGCTGTAAAATTAGGATTCGAAATACAGGATGGAGACATTGTCCACGTAGAACGAGCTGGACCCGTCCACCGGAACACTCGTGAAAGGGACAGCGCCAGGGCCGTTGTACCATCGCGACCGCGTAACATCGTCGTGAGGCTGGCTCGTCGGGTTACCCGCGATCAGCTGATCGGTGCCGCAAGGGTACGTCGTGGGTTCTCGAGCACCGACCTCGAGCTGCAAGGAGCTCCGCGGCGTATATATGTCAACGAGCGGTTGACACGCACTAATCGGCAGCTTTTTGCGCGGGCCCGGGAGGCAGCCCGGCGCTCCCACCACAAGTACGTGTGGACGAGAGAGGGGAAGATCTTCGCGCGCAAGGAAGACGGTAGGATGGCGGAACGCGTCCGGTCTGAGAAGGATCTGGCCAAAATTTTTGGTACATCCTCTGTTTGACTTTGAGTGGGTTAACAGGAGCTAGTGTAATTTACTTCACCTTATCTAGTAGTAACGTTTTTGTTCATAGTGTATTGTCAGTGTTGTATACTGCCGATATTTCTACCTGGTTTTGTTACTCGTTCACTTGTTGTTTGATACAGGAATATCTTCCGCAAATACCATATGGAATCATGGTAATTACATATTCACAACATTGCCATAGAAGACGGTTTTTTATCGCGCCAAATATGTGTAGCATGATGCACAACGGGATTGAGTTCACTAACCTAAATAAGCTACAACTTGTAATTTACATATTTATTATAATATTACAACAATTCAACTTTTATCAAATTATAAAAATATTCTTTACCTATATTTATTATATCCCCAAATTTGTACTAATAATATCTATTTATATTTTTTTACGTACATTTAAATTATTGGAATTCTATCGTTACCTAAATAATAGTTTATGGAATGTAAATATTTTGTACGTTGTTACAACTACTCATAGCGGTTACTCGAGTCAAATAAACTTACCTAAGTATTACTACGTTATAAATGAATCCATATACGCTTTACACAATTATAGCCAATGCAAGTCTGGAAATATTAAGTCACTATACAATCATATATTAAGTTCTCATTTGCTATATTGTTTTGTAGTTATTTCATCAAATAAAAATGATTAACAAATTTTTAAAAGTTGGTTTGTATAATCCAGGCTCATTAGGTACCAACCACGATGATTTTATAGCCGCCATGGAAATGCGTTCTCCGGACATTATGGCTATAAATGAAACTTGGATTAAGGATGGGGAGGAGGGGCGCGCACCCGTTGTTCCAGGTTACAAACTGAGGAACTCGCCTCGTCATATCCAACTTTGTGACGGCCGCGGCGGCGGAGTAGGCTTTTATATTAAATGTGGACTAAAAGCAAGATTGTGGACCCATCCCGTTGATCCACAAAACAGGTTTGTAGAACAAATGTGGCTTACACTCTCTGTTAATGGCAAGAAGTTGGCTATTGGAACTGCCTATCGCCCGCAAAGGACGAACGTAGATACGTTTCTGGATGCAATGACTGACACCATTAATGCAGCATCGAACTGCGATAACGTATTGCTTGTGGGAGATATGAATATTAACTTGCTTAATGTTAATGATGGTGATACGAAAAAGTTTTACACATTTGTAAAATGTCTTAGTTTACAACAACATGTCTCTTCTCCAACTCACTTTACTGAAAATAGACAAACATTAATTGACCTAATATGTACAGATTTGCGTGTTAGAAACGTACTTGTCGAGCCTATAGGGAAACTATACGGTCATGCTTTCATCACCTGCGAGTTGAGTATTAAACGGGAAAAAATTGAGCCTCATAAAATAGTGTATAGACCGATTAACAATATAATTACAAATTCGTTCGAGGAGGACCTACTGTCAATTCGCTGGGATGTTCTTGGGTCTATAAGTAACATAAATGAGATGTCAGATTTATTTAATCAGAGTATTGTATTACTTTTTGACAAGCACGCTCCGGTTAAAACTGCCATCATTAAGTCACGTTCCTATCCCTGGATAACCGACACTATTAAATTGATGATGAAAGTGAGAGACGAAGCACTGATTAACTTTCATAAACATAAAACAGAGGCTAAGCGAGAATACTATAAATCACTAAAAACTTTGGTAAATGTTTCTATGTATTATGAAAAGGCAGCGTATTTTAGATTCAATATAAATAACAAAATTAAGGACACAAAAATACTTTGGAAAAACCTAAAGACTACAATACTTCCTCCCAAAAAACCAACATCTCTACCAGCAAACTTTACCGATCCAGATGACATAAATTATCACTTCTTAAATGTCCCAGGTAGTTTAAGTGTTAACATAAGCCAATTGACGTACTTTGAATACTATAAATTTAGCAACACAGTTTTTAGCTTAAATACGGTGAGCTATGATACAATGATCAAAGTTATAAGAAAACTTAGAAGTAATGCTGAGGGAAATGATCATATTACTCTCAAAATGCTTTTAATGACATTTCCTCAATCATTAGATACTCTGATTCGTATGATCAATTGTTCTATCTCTTTGTCGACATTCCCGGACGAGTGGAAAATTGCGGTCGTACGTCCATTGCCCAAAATAGATAACCCAAGTGAAGTTAAACATTTAAGACCCATTAGTATACTTCCTTGTATATCCAAAATATTGGAAAAGGTGGTATGTATGCAATTGACATCTTATTTAGAAAATAACCATATTTTACCGGATGTACAATCCGGTTTCAGACAAGGTAGAAGTACATCAACTGCATTACTAGACGTTACAGACAACATCTTGTGTGCACAGGATCAAGGGTTATGTACAATTCTGATACTGCTTGATTTTTCACGGGCATTTGACTCCATAAACACCACGCTTCTGCTGTCCAAACTAAGTTACTATGGTTTCGACCACGCATCAGTCAAATGGTTTGATAGTTACCTGAGTAATCGTCGCCAATTTGTAGAAATCTGTTCAAGTAATGGGGTACCAAAAAAATCTAAAGTTACTCCTGTACCTAGAGGTGTGCCCCAAGGATCAATTCTGGGACCAACTCTCTTTAGCTTATATTGCGCCGACCTAGTCAGCTGTATCAAGAGTTGCAAGTACCATATCTACGCTGACGACGTGCAGGTATACTACTCGTTCAAACCAGTAGATTTAGACAAAGCCACTGCACTTGTAACTGACGACCTTAATAGGATAGCAGCGTGGTCAGAGAATAATAGCCTAATATTGAACTCTTCAAAGACTAAGTTTATGATCTGTGGAAGTTCTCACAATCTAGAAAGGCTAGATTCTAATTCATTAAGTGTGTCAATAATGGGTACGCCTATAGAACGGGTATTTGAGGCTCGTAATTTGGGTTTGTGTGTAGACTCAAATTTGCGGTACGAAAAACACATAGCGGATAGCGTGCGGAACTGTTTTTATAGATTAAAAATATTGTATAAAATCCGAAACTACTTAAGTGAAGAACTTAGACTTCAGCTAGTGGAGTCGTTGGTCCTTTCTAAACTGAACTACGCTGACACAGTGTTCGGTCCAAGACTTCTAGCTCGAACACAGAAGCTTGTCCAAAGGGTACAAAACGCCTGTGCTAGGTTTTGTTTCACGATTCCGCTAAGAGGTCACGTTACTCCTTTCTTAAATAATCACTTTGTTTTAAAGATGAAGTCCCGTCAAAAGTTGCATTTAGCGTGTCTCCTCTTTGGCGTTATCTACGAAAAATTGCCTGCATACCTACATGCCAAGCTCAAGTGGGTGACGAACCAACGAATGGGCACGGGAAGACAGTGCGCTGTGCAGCTGGCAACGCCGCGTCATAAATCTGCTGCATTCCGAGGTAGTTTCCGATACGCAGCCACTAAGTGCTGGAATAACATCCCTCCGCCCATCAAAACCCTAAAAAGTAGGTTTGGTTTTAGATCTAAGCTAAAACGTTTTCTTCTTGATGAACAGAAAAGACGTGAAGGCACGAATAATGACGCTTCAATTATATAAAGGTATATCTACCATATCATATTTTTAAGTTTTTTAATGATTTGTTTTTCTTTAATTTTATCATAGATTTAATTATAATTTCGTATGTGATGTGATAATATATGATGTATAATGGAATTATTGCTTTACTATTTACAACTTGTGGAGGGATATAGTACAAATGCGTCTTTAAAGTTGCGATCCAGCGGGACTCGAACCCACATCTCAGGCATTCGTTTTATTTCATATGAACGGCATGACCTCCTCATTGATGATTTGTTCCTCAGATAATGGTATGGTAATTTTTAATTTTTTTTTTTGTTTATTTGTATATTATATTCAGAATCACAGGTAGGATTATAAATTTGTTTCTTTGTATATACATAAAATACTAGGCTATATAAGTATGTATATTTATTTAAGTATTTTTAGTATTACAAGCTGTTATAATGTTATAAATTCTGAAGATGGTAAATATGTGGTTATGTGTATATATGTGTCATGTATATAATATATTATTTTAGACTTTTACATGGGTGGGTAGGTAGGTAGGTGCTACACATACCTACTTTCACTCAATCCCCGAGAGCAGTGCACGTTTCTGGCGTCCGTGACGACACTATCTGGGATCAGCAGAATACCAGCGTTAAGTAGCTAGGTTCTAGCCTACCTTCTTGGCACATGCTGAGCTGATGCCATTTTGGCATGATTGGCATGGCATGATAAGTGGCTAGAGCAGTACTGGCGTTTGTGACGACACCATCATTATTTGGGGTCAGCAAAAAGCCAGCGTTAAGTAGGTACGCTTATAGCCTACCTGCTTAGCACATGCTGAGCTGGTGCCATTTTGGCGCGACTATTTATAATTAGGTAGTTGAAAGTTGCGTGGGATGTTTCTGTTATCTAAGCATTTACTTATTAGAACTTCTTGAGGTCTGGCATTTTTGTCTTAATTTATGTACAAAATAACGTAATTAACCAGAAGTCAAGGTATCCCATCATTTGTTACTTTTTTGATTGTGTATGCCATGTCGTCGTGTCAAATAAATGTTTTTCATTTCATTTCATTTCATTTCATTTCATTTCATTTCAAATAATATTCTATTCTATTCTATTCAATCAGACGGTCGATCAATTTGGTTGATTGGTTGGTCGATCGGTTTTTCGATCGGTCGATCGGTTGGTCGATCGGTTGGTCAATCAGTTGGTCGATCAGTTAGTCGATCGGTTGGTCGATCGGTTTGTCGATCGGTTGGTAGATCGGTTAGTCGATCAGTTGGCCAATCGGTTGGTAGATCGGTTGGTCGATCGGTTGGTCAATCGGGTAGTCGATCGGTTGGTCAATCAGTTTGTCGATCGGTTGGTCGATCGGTTTTTCGATCGGTTGGTCGATCGCTTGGCTATCGGTTGGTCGATCGGTTGGTCAACCAGTTGGTCAATCAGTTGGTCAATCAGTTTGTCGATCGGTTGGTAGATCGGTTGGTCAATCAGTTGGTCCATCAGTTGGTCGATCGGTTGGTAAATCAGTTGGTAGATCAGTTTGTCGATCGGTTGGTCGATCGGTTGGCCGATCAGTTGGCCGATCGGTTGGTAGATCGGTTTTTCGATCGGTTGGTCGATCGATTGGTCGATCTGTTACCCGATCGGTTGGCCGATCGGTTAGTCGACCGGTTGGTCGATCGGTTAGCCGATCGGTTGGTAGATCAATTGGTCGATCGGTTGGTCGATCGGATGGTTGATCGGTTAGTCGATCGGTTTGTTGATCGGTTGGTCGATCGGTTAGCCGATCGGTTTGTCGATCGGTTGGTCAATCAGACGGTCGATCAATTTGGTTGATTGGTTGGTCGATCGGTTTTTGATCGGTCGATCGGTTGGTCGATCGGTTGGTCAATCAGTTGGTCGATCAGTTAGTCGATCCGTTGGTCGATCGGTTTGTCGATCGGTTGGTCGATCGGTTGGTCGATCAGTTGGCCAATCGGTTGGTAGATCGGTTGGTCGATCGCTTGGTCAATCGGTTAGTCGATCGGTTGGTCAATCAGTTTGTCGATCGGTTGGTCGATCAGTTATTCGATCGGTTGGTCGATCGCTTGGCTATCGGTTGGTCGATCGGTTGGTCAACCAGTTGGTCAATCAGTTGGTCGATCAGTTTGTCGATCGGTTGGTAGATCGGTTGGTCAATCAGTTGGTCCATCAGTTGGTCGATTGGTTGG